>JALBCR010000593.1:0-150260 GCA_030710515.1 Abscondita cerata
AACAATGTTTTGGCAAAAATTATATATTATGTACAAAAGGGTCAAAAATATAAAGGGTGTTTCATCCCATCATTGATGCGGTCACTGTATATACCTTAAAACCACGAATGTCGTTAAAAAATGCTCATAATTTTCAATGAAAAATGCACTGTTTATTAATGTATAGGAATTAGGTATACAATAAAATACTATCGTCATTTATGGAGTATGTAATCTGAGAGGGATATAATTATTCTTATTACAAGAAATAAACCTAGACGTTTAATAAATTATGCAAATAAAAACACTAATTTAGAACTTAAATGGAGTCTTCATCGACGTTGATATTGGTTGGGTTCATGCAAGTAATACCATTACATTGCCCACATGCCATAGAGCAGCTAAGACCCATTCGCTTACATGTGCATGCTTTTTTACAGCCCCCTGATGAGCAATTGCAAAATATTTTTTCCAAAACCAATGTAGGGGCGATAGCTTGGTCCGAATAAATAAGATTCATCTCCCGATTTTGTATGCTCCAACCCCAATCTTGCGGTGGTAAATTGTTACCTAACCAGGCCTGTACCTGCAATTAAAATTCTAGATATTTAAATGCATGTAAAAATATTTGACTTACCTGATGAAAAACTCTGAAACCATGATATTTGGCGCTATTTGAAGTAGGTGGCAATGACGCTAAATTGAAGTTTGTTGTGAGACTTCGTTTAGCTACGTACTGTTGATAAAGTATGTATCTGACTTCGTCCAAATCTGTGGTTTTTGGTTCATTTTTCACATATGCTGCTATAAGAAATTGAGATGTAACTTCTTCTAACTTCTCTTTGGTAGTATGGGGATTATAAAATTCTTTTAATATTTTTAATAACTTCTTCTTTTGGATGATGTTCACCAAATTATTTTTCCCTTTATTAAACATAGCAGAAGTTGTATCACAACCAGATATAGCATGTACATTAAGAATTACATCCTTGAGGTCTCCCAATTTTTGTTGTAAGGCCGATATATCAGTTACTTTATTTGGTTTCGATGATTTTCCGGGCCGAATCATAAACATTTTCTTCTCACAATAATGAATTAGTAACACCATAACGTCCGTATCATCACTAACTACTGCTACCGCACCTTCGGGAAAATTGACACTCATTGTGACTGCTGTAGTTACTATAAGAGTATTGATTCCATTTTCGATCAACATTTCACCAAGAGCACGTATGAAGTTGCTTTTATTGGTGCTGTTCGATAAAAATCTGCTTTTGGTAACTTCACTGCAGAAAGATTTGAAAAAGATACAATTGGTACCATTTTTTACCGGAAGACCTGCGATTTTGCTCCAAATTTTTAGTCTGTATTTCTTCATAGCCGTCAAAAACAACAGTTACATTCTGCCCATAATGATATTTTAAATAATTGTGGTATTGAGAAAATAGGTCTGAAAATATTGCTGGATTTTGCCAGACAACTTTATGGAGCAAGTGCCCTCCATCTATAACGTATCGTGTTATGGAATCTCGATTCTCAAGCAATGGCGGTTGAAGTTTATCAAAAATGTTGTACAATGCTGATTTCGTGGTTTTTCGCAATGATCCGTTATCGAACAAACAAGGGGAACTAGAAGCTAATTCATACTTAAAGCAGTTTTTAATCTCTTCAGGACTTGATGAAGAGCAAAGTATTCTACTGAATAGAAGAGCAGGATCCACAGTTATTTGCTCGTTCCTAATTTTTACTGAAGAAATTCCGGATAGGAGTGATTTAACTTTATCATTCCGTTTAAGACGTAAGACATTATAGTTGGTACCAATAATTCTACTTATAACCTTTTCGCCTATTTCTGCAGCTTGGTCGCAGTTGACGTCACAATTGGCCACCACGCCGGAACTAATTGACATTAACTGTTTTATGTTAGGATTAAACGGATTTCTCATCTCGAACCAATCACATAGTTTGTGTAAATCTTGTTGGTCCCGTTCTATTCGTGAAGATCGTAACTCTACGTGTTGCTCGGTTGATACTGAAATTATTCCTGAGAAATTTTCTAAAGCTTCACTTACTTGAAGGCATTGGGGCATTCCACTTATCCAGCGAGATAATGTACTGTCTGTAATTCCTCTTCCGTGAGTCAAACCTCCAGAAGTCTTCATACGTCGCATAAGTTCTTGCTCAATTATCATATCCAATGGCGTCCCAGACCAATGCTTATCATTTCTACGAACTACATGACAATCTTCTTGGGTCAATTTTTGTAATCTTCTGGATGCATACTATTTCTACAAGCTAACATATTCTGAACATAAAGATGACAACTTTTTGCATAAGGCAAATGTCCTGCTGCATGGAAATATGGTAGCATGGAGCTAGAACAATATAAGTGTAAGTCCCAATCGGCAGTTCTATCTGCTTTGATTGTCATTTTCAAAATCTCTACTTGATTCCAATATTGGCACCATAATTTTGCAGTCCGACTGGAAGCTTCTGTTGTTTTAAAAATGTTTTCAAAATTACTTAGTAGCTCGTTTAAAATCACATGGTCGTTGATATTTTCTATTTAAAACGGGTCGTACAGTTCTTTCAAATAAGTGTTAGAATATTCAGGACCACTAACCATTTTTGGACAATAGCAGCTGTGTTAATGCAGATTGGGTAAGCAGATGGGCACGTAATGCCCTCGAATAAGCATGACCACTGATTAAATGCGGTATACTATTTGCGGCGTAAATTGTAGTCCACAATTCTTCGAGTCCAGATCCTGCCATTGTAAACCCTATTGCTCCCATGAACGACATAATAAGATGAAATGTTCCTAGTCGCACAACTACTTTGGATAAATCATCTGTCGAGCTCGCAGCTAATACAATTTCAGTAGCTTTAACAAACAGCGGTTGATCAAAGGTCGCAATGCAGGTCTTCATTTTATATTGATTACATAACTTAAGTGCAAACATCAATGACGAGTAAATAGCAGTAGGGTTACTTGGATCCAAATTAACAAAAGGCAACGGTACTACTTTACTAACCTCTTGTAAACCCTTACTTTGGATTTTCGCAGACATATATCCTTGCCAGGAAGCATTTGGTTCAAAGTTATTCATTTGACCATGTGCCCAAAGACAATTTAACAAACTGGACACACGAAGACTTTCAGGTTTTAACACACAAAGTTTTTCAACCTTGATTCTGCTTAACCCATGGGTTGGTGGCTTATGATAAGCTAAGACAGGTGCTGTTCCAAATTGTCCCACGTGCAACTGATTTCTAGGCGTTTTCTCTAAAGGATCTATCGTCATGGCTTTTTCAGGTGTAACAACCATAACTCCGCCCATCGCATGAAAAGTCCCAAGTCCATCCAACGTTCGAATATTGAAATCTGCATTATCAAATGCAAATTGTATAAATGATGGACTACTTATATTTACCGATAATTCTGCTGCTGTATTTTCATAAAGTACTATAGATTTATAGTGAATAACAAAACCCAGAGCATGCAAAATGGAAATTAAATCTTTAGAACCAAATTTTCGGTGAAGATGAATGCCCAAACCCAAGAGCACCGGAGACATATAGGACTTAGGACGTATAATATTAATTATGGCATTAGATAGACTTACCATTTTGCGCTCAGTTGTTGACTTCTCTTTATCAAATGATGTCTGGTTAAAACCAATCAGCGTAGGGGTTTCAGGGACTTCAAAGCACTTCAAAATAAAGCATCATGCCAAATTTCAGCTTGTCTCTAATTTTTTGAACGTTACCCATAAAAACGATGCATATGCCCTGGCCTAAAAGTCGTGTTGGTGGAACCGGCCGTAAATGCTTTAATTTGACAATTGGAACACAATTACAACACAAAATAAAATTGTTAGTAATGAACTGAAACTCGGGTTATAGGTCTAAAAATAGAATACCATTTTAAACAACTTTTCTTAATGACTATTTCTAATATCTTTACAAAAAACACCATTTTTGAATAAATTAATATTAACAAGTCAAATTTGACATGGACCAAGAACCCTTTCACCGCCATCAATGAGTGTGACTTTCGTTTTAAACCAAGCAAAAACTAACTCCTAAGTCATCTCCCAAGTATAATTAATAATAAAAACTTTCGCATATTATGGGTACTTTTAGAATTCACTGTATACAATATTTACCTACTTTTAAATAAAAGCAATTAATTAAAATTATTAAATATTTCCACATTAAATATGAACTGGATTTGGTAAAGGTTTTCGAATAAAAGCATTCGTAAGCTCTAAAAATACTAGTAACTTTCAACAAACAGTTACAAGTTATTTTTTTATCTCAAAATGATAATTAATTACACATATACAAGGTGTCTTTTAATTTTGAAAACAAATGAAATGCACATGTTAATATCATTTCCTGTAAGTATTGGGTCATGTCAAATGTAAAACTAAGTGTTTCTAATTCATCATGCACTAAGTTGTAATGTTAACGAAAAATTAGGGAAAAATTTAGATGTATTTTCTCACTTTTTATTTAAGTGTATCTTGAAGAAAAGTGGCAAAAATACCACAATTTTTTTGTAATTTTGCTAAAAACGGATAAACTGATCCGAATTCCAAAAATGCATAAAAAAAATGTCCCTGTAAAACATTTTATTGTAAAATAATAATAGGAGAAATTTTTTTATGGTTCCAAAATAAAAAGACTATGTATAAATTTAGAAGAGAAATTTTGTATAAAATACTGACTATCATATCATTAACACATTATAATACGCTGTATATAAATTCACTCACGGAAGTCACGCAGAATACGACCTACAAGAGAATTACATGTCTGAAGAGTTGCAAGAAACGAAGAAGTGAGAAGATCACGCTTTCAACGCCAACGTTTTCTAGTAATTACACGTGCAAAACATGATGGTCTGTCAGGTATAAGATACTTTAAACGCACATCAAAAATATTCGAAAAAAAGATACCGATAATTTAGTAACCAAAAAAGTTATAATTAATCTCAAGTTAACGTAATATACCAGAGGCGCTTAATATGCATTTATATATGAATTTTGTCTATGTTACAGAATGAAACAATAATGTAAAGAATAGTATATAAAAGAACTAGTTTCAGAAGACAGTACAGTTTCAAAACAGCGCGAAGCGGTGAGTTTTGAAAGTACGAGTTGTAAATTTCGCGAGTTTTAAAATTCAGGAATTTTTGAAGTATAATTGCTAGGGTGGTAATATTTTCATTAAATTTTGGTTTAAATGCTAGTTTAAGTTTAATTAGTACATTTATCATAAGTTTAATTTAAAAAAAATGATCTGAAATCAAAATAAGTAGATAAATAAATCTACTGTACATTAATTACGATTTAAATTAACGCACGCCGAACGTAACGACAGCTTTGACGTTTAATATCAAATCAGTGTTACCACCGTTTGGAATAAAAATTGTTTTATTTCTATAAAAGAACTCAATTTTCTATAAAAGAACTCATTTAGCTCTGTAAGCGACCCAAAATAGAAAAACATAATTCAGCTAAAGGATTGTGCATCTACTTATTGTGAAAGGGTAACCTTACTCATATTATATACATACTTGAATACTGATTAAGATGCGTTTGCATTTTTACTCTTGGGATTTTTTTTTAATGTATTCGTACAGTTCAATTCAGTTTTACAAAGTATTCCGTGTTTTCTTTGCTAACATGTATTCGGAAACGCACTTTTAAAAATATGGTACCTATTTAACAATCGTTACTTAAACTAGTTCAAAAAAGAAATAAAGCCTGTCCGTGTAGTAGATTTATTCAAAATCAGTTTTAACCATTGTTTTAGATTCCTCACTGGCTATAATTTAAAAATGTTATCAGTTATAAAGAGTGTTCCACTTTCATTGACCACTTCTCGACGTTGACATTTTAAATGGCAACACATATTTTTTATTCTAAATGGGGACAATGGGGACTTTATGTCTAGAGTCTAACTCATAAAGTAATACTTTTTGAGATATCGATTTTAAACACTTTCTTTGATCAATAACTATCGGCTTTCAGATATTTTTGGTTCTTCGGGTTATTATACAAATTATCAAACTCAAATTTTATTCACACTTAGGGTGGTAACGACCTTAACTGTCAATGGTTTTAAAATTGACATTGGTTATACAGGGTCTGAGAAAAAAAATGTCAAATTGTGTAGTCAAAAATGATGAATAACCTGATAAAATCAATTAGAACACCATGTACATTTTTTCCCTGATGGATGTGTAATTAAATTCTCTACAGCTCTGTTATTAGTCTCTATCTACTAAAACTCAATCGTTAGGTGTGAAACTCGTTTTTTTTTAAATAAAAAATACACGTTTTATCAAAACATTTTTATTGACAAATTTGAAATTATAAAATAGAACATCAAAATTTACAACAAAATCTCTAAGCAGGTTATTTTAAATATCAGACAGGAATTCTGAATAAACGGTCAAATACGAGAAGAAAACGTGTCAACATTGTCAGATATTGAATGGTATTGTACGCGATAAGGATGGAATTTATTTTTTCGTAACACCTTATTTCCAGAAGTCGTCAAAGCTCCAACGTTATCTGCTATTTATCACACTCTAATAGTGGGATTCTCAACTACTGATAACGATGTCAAATTGCATATCTTTTTCACTAGAAACCTAGTATTTTTCTCATAGGGGACAATTGTGTAGTTTATTTGAATCTCGTCTCGGGGATATCGTTGGAGATCCGGATTAACTCCTTTATAATTATGAGCTGTCAATCAACTTCCAGTCGATTTTCCAGTGAAATAAACCATACTAACTACTTCTGCTGTCAAAAACTCACTAATTAATACTAACAATACTAAGATACAATAAAATTGTAATAGATTAGACAATTACTAACACAACCGTGACAACAATAAATTTTAGAGGTTCGCATTTCATCGCCTACTGAATTTTTTCGATGTAGATTTTCGATAAAAACTAGTTTCACGACCAACAGTGAATGTTTGATAGACAAGTATGTACAGTAGAGTCTCGCAAATGCGAGGTAATTGGGGGAGGGTATCCTCGAATTTTCGATAACTCGGACTATGCGGAGCATCATAGGAAAAATCATACTGTATAAGAAATGAGACTAATAACTCAAGATAAAGTAATTTATTACAAATTTTTATACTACGTTCAAAGAAACAACAACGTGCAGTAACTTACTATGTTTTAAAGAAGTCTTTCAATGTCTTTCGTTTTAGAATATTGCGCCGTTTTTGCGCGGCAATGTCACGCCATCGCTTCATTAACATGGTGCCGCAAGGTGTCGCCTCTAGCTGCTGTTCCACATAGCGCAGTGCCGCCTCCAATGCAGCGAAACCATCGCTATGACACATCTTTCTCTCTTCTAACTCTTTCTCCTCACTTTCTGCAGTCGATTCATTTAACATTTCAACAATTGATACGTCTGTAAGTTCAAATTGTTGATCATTGTTCATCCACTCTGTGACATCAGTCTCACTGCCTCCTGGAAGCTGTGCGATTAGGTTACACAAGGGTACATTGTCATCATCGTCATCTGTTTCACTCTCACCAGTCGCACCGTTCTCTAAAATCTTCTTCCACGATTTCACAAGTGTCTCAGGCTTCACTTCGTCCCATGACTCCGCTAACCAATACACTACGTCCCTCATGGTAACTTTCTTAAGAAAATCAGTGATGCTTCCATCTTCTTCCGTTGCTTGTAGGAGTGATTGCAGCAAGCGGCGTCGATACTTCTTTTTAAGCATTCCAAAACCCCTGATCCATCGGTTGTATCAAACTTGTGACATTAGGTGGCATGAACAATGCTCGGATTCCATCACTCTGTAGTTCCTCATCATCTGGGTGCGATCCGGCATTGTCCAACAACAAGATTGCTTTCACAGGCAAACCATTTTTCTTCAAAAACTTTTTTAGTTTCAGGCACGAATTGTTCAAAAAACCACTCCTTAAATATTTTTCTGTCTATCCAGGCATTCTTCTGATTCGTGTAAGAGAGAGGCAGTGCTGATAAGGAAACATCTTTAAGAGCTCTAGGTTTAGCGGACTTGCCTATCACGACAAGCTTCAATTTATGGTTACCAGATGCATTTGAGGTAGCGAGTACTGTCACTCTCTTTATTCTTCTTATGGCCAGGAGCATGACTTTCTTCGCGTGAAGCAAGTGTCTTAGACGGTAACATTTTGAAATTGAGCCCCGTTTCGTCACAATTATACAACTGATCAGTTGTGAGATTTTCATTTTTATGAACTCTTGAAGTTTGCTGCAGAACTTCACTGCAGCTTCAGAATTGCCAGAAAGTTTTCTCCACACATTTCGAGTTGTCGTACGCCATACCTACTCTTCCATCTCTGCAGCCAGCCTACACTCGCGCTAAAATCGTCTTCACCCTCTTTAAACAAATTTCTAAAAAACAATGCTTTCTCCTGTAGCATTGGCCCGGAAGTGGACTTCCCTTCTGTCTTTGTTGACTGAACCAAATAAACAATGCTTCACTAGTTTTTTCATATTCAGACATTCTCATACACTTTCTATCGGAAGATTTATCTGAACACTTGGTTGAGGAATACTTTTCAAGTTTATCCCTGTTTCGTCGCCAGTCTCCAACTGTAACTTCACCAACCCCGTATTCCGCTGCAAGCTTTTTAATTGTCTCTCCTTTTATCAAGTCTTTTTAAAGCTTCTAATTTCACCTTTAAGGCTACAAACTTCCTCTTACTTTTAGCACTCATTGTTAAGACTAATTAAAAATACTCTATGCTGCGGAATCAGTTGTAACGTGTTAGTTCGAAAGCAGCAGCCATACTGAGTCACAGAAAGCAGCTACGTACGTAACTAAACTAGGAGAGGGGTGCGGCGGACATGCGCAATGGTAGATGTGCGTCAGGCGTGGGCTTGGACTCTGGCGGCGGAAAGCGAATTACGGCACCGCAAATAAATAAATAAATCAATAAACAAAAATGAAAAAGCGTGTTTGAGTGGCTCGAATTTGACGGAGCCTCGAATTCTCGAGACTCGGATTAGCGAGACTTTACTGTATAGCAAAATTGTAGAGAATTTAATTCTACATCAAACTGGCAAGAAATATACAAGATGTTCTATTTGATTTTATTATGTTTTTGTTATTTTCGATGACAAACTTTGACATTTTTCTCAACCCCTATATAATCGATAATAACCTAAAAAACGTGAAATATTGATATTGACCCAATTAAATGTTTAAAAACCATTTTCCCAAAAACTATCATTTTTGAGTAAAACTCGTATATATAAAATCATCATAGTTTTCCTCGTAGATTGAGAATAAAAATATGTTTCTATTTAAAAGGTCAAAGCTGGTGGTAAATGAAAATGAGACACTTTGTATAATTAAAAATATTTTTAAATTGTAGCCTCTGAGGATTCTAAAAGAATAGTTAAAACTACAAAAACTTTATAAAAGCCCTATGTAAAATGTAGTTTTATTAAAAATAAAATGCACGTCATTTAACTCCCCGATTGCCGCCAACAATTTTTCCCTCAAAAATAACACGAATTTTAAACGAGCAGACCTAATTTTATTTACCGTGTAATCGAAATTGTCGAGGCTGGATCATAATTTAGATTGTGTTTATTAAAGAGTACTTTTGTATGTTTGTACGAAGTGTAATCAAGTAAAATGTCTGATCAAGTAAATGTTTAACCTGTGTATATTTGTTACCTTCGTTTTGTGATAGATTTATTTTACTAAAGTTTTACTGTAAAATATTTTTTTGTTGTATTCATAATTTGTGTTTTATTTTATTTCCAGCGCGTATAGTTTTTGTTTTGCGTTAGATTTCAGTTGTCAAAAATCCTCACTTTTCATCATATTTATTTCTATTGAGTCAGCTTGCTTTGTGTGATAAAAGTTGATTTGTAATTGGCCCATTCATTTTTAAAACATTGCAAAGAGGGAGGTAAGACTCTGAATGTAAATTTTTAAAGAGTCTCCCCAGATCTTGGTAACGAGAGCTTGTTGTAATAACGTGCGTAGGATGAATAATTGCAGCGGCGTATTTCGTAAAATCAATTATAATGTAAAGTAAATTATAAGTACGGAAGACGTTGGATCAACGACGCCGAAGTTATGAACAAAATTTTAGTGCCGTTAGTAAGAATTGAATGATGAGGGATTCAATAATAAAATTATGATTCAAGACTTTAGCAGTTGAATTAAGATTATAGTTCAATGGCTCATATTACTGAATTAATAATTGTTGAATACAGAAGATTATTAAGAAATTCTGTTGCCGTAAAGCCACAATTGACGTAAAAGCGAAATAAAAGCAATAATCCTTTAAACGCCAAAGGGTTGTTTGAAGTTATAAAACGCAGTTAGAGATTAATTAGTAGCCAACTTACTACTTTTTTTGAATTTAAATTTATTCTGAAGCGCACTATTTTTAGCCCTTCTTAAAAGCTTACAAAGAGAGTGGCACTCTTTGAACAAACGGCAGTGGCATCTCCGATGGACTTTTACTCTCTAACAAAAGGGAGAAACACTCCCTAATGTCTGAGTCTAACAGGCAGATACTTTTGTTGCGCCCAATGGGGTTTTCATGGCGTAACACATTAAAGTTAAGAGACTTGAGTATGTCATTATCGTCAATTGTATTATTTAATAGTATAAAATAATACTAATTTAAACTAATGACATCAGAATGATGCCTGATGTGGCTTAAACTGATTTTATAATAAGTCGCAGCATTAGCACGTCGTATGAAACAATCTTGAATACGATCTGAAATATTTCGGGGCATGTGCAGTGATGAAGCGGTGTGTAGACAAGTTTCTTTAAAACAGAGGTTCCCATACTTTTTTCTCATAGACCACTTTAAACATTTTCCTGGATCTGGTGGACCCCCTGCAGCTATTACATTTACTAACTTACTTCCAAAACCCGAAAAAAAGTATATGTCTATGTAAATCTGTGTTGTGGCTATTTTTCAATCAACTATGAGTTGAAAGTTTTCGAAAAAAGGTGAGAATTTATATTGCTTTGATTATGCTGTGAGTATTGTCATTCAAGCTAAGTTTCAAAGCCAGTCTAAAAAAGCGTCTTCATCCAATAGTTGGATTCCTACTTTACTTTTTGTATTCTAAGATTGACTCACAGTACAAGAAACCAATAATCTCCCACTTGAGTGGTAAAAGTAAAAATAAATATTTTCTTGTTTTGTAGCTATTTATTCAAACACAAAAATTACTACACTTTTAATTATGTTGTTATAACAGTCTTAGTAGAATCAAAATTTAACATCAAAACTAATAATGATTATTATTTTAAAAACAGTCGCAATATAATCAAAACAAGATTTCAGTTGTCAAAAATCCTCACTTTTCATCATATTTATTTCTATTGAGTCAGCTTGCTTTGTGTGATAAAAGTTGATTTGTAATTGGCCCATTCATTTTTAAAACATTGCAAAGAGGGAGGTAAGACTCTGAATGTAAATTTTTAAAAGAGTCTCCCCCAGATCTTGGTAACGAGAGCTTGTTGTAATAACGTGCGTAGGATGAATAATTGCAGCGGCGTATTTCGTAAAATCAATTATAATGTAAAGTAAATTATAAGTACGGAAGACGTTGGATCAACGACGCCGAAGTTATGAACAAAATTTTAGTGCCGTTAGTAAGAATTGAATGATGAGGGATTCAATAATAAAATTATGATTCAAGACTTTAGCAGTTGAATTAAGATTATAGTTCAATGGCTCATATTACTGAATTAATAATTGTTGAATACAGAAGATTATTAAGAAATTCTGTTGCCGTAAAGCCACAATTGACGTAAAAGCGAAATAAAAGCAATAATCCTTTAAACGCCAAAGGGTTGTTTGAAGTTATAAAACGCAGTTAGAGATTAATTAGTAGCCAACTTACTACTTTTTTTGAATTTAAATTTATTCTGAAGCGCACTATTTTTAGCCCTTCTTAAAAGCTTACAAAGAGAGTGGCACTCTTTGAACAAACGGCAGTGGCATCTCCGATGGACTTTACTCTCTAACAAAAGGGAGAAACACTCCCTAATGTCTGAGTCTAACAGGCAGATACTTTTGTTGCGCCCAATGGGGTTTTCATGGCGTAACACATTAAAGTTAAGAGACTTGAGTATGTCATTATCGTCAATTGTATTATTTAATAGTATAAAATAATACTAATTTAAGCTAATGACATCAGAATGATGCCTGATGTGGCTTAAACTGATTTTATAATAAGTCGCAGCATTAGCACGTCGTATGAAACAATCTTGAATACGATCTGAAATATTTCGGGGCATGTGCAGTGATGAAGCGGTGTGTAGACAAGTTTCTTTAAAACAGAGGTTCCCATACTTTTTTCTCATAGACCACTTTAAACATTTTCCTGGATCTGGTGGACCCCCTGCAGCTATTACATTTACTAACTTACTTCCAAAACCCGAAAAAAGTATATGTCTATGTAAATCTGTGTTGTGGCTATTTTTCAATCAACTATGAGTTGAAAGTTTTCGAAAAAAAGGTGAGAATTTATATTGCTTTGATTATGCTGTGAGTATTGTCATTCAAGCTAAGTTTCAAAGCCAGTCTAAAAAGCGTCTTCATCCAATAGTTGGATTCCTACTTTACTTTTTGTATTCTAAGATTGACTCACAGTACAAGAAACCAATAATCTCCCACTTCGGAGTGGTAAAAAGTAAAAATAAATATTTTCTTGTTTTGTAGCTATTTATTCAAACACAAAAATTACTACACTTTTAATTATGTTGTTATAACAGTCTTAGTAGAATCAAAATTTAACATCAAAACTAATAATGATTATTATTTTAAAACAGTCGCAATATAATCAAAACTTTGATTATATTGCGACTGTTTTAAAATAATAATCATTATTAGTTTTGATGTTACTTTATCTCAGATTACCATTGTAATCTGAGATAAAAGTTATAATTTTAATGGGAGGGATGTACTTGGTGAATTGACAGCAAATTATCAATATTTGGCTTGAGTTTAGTTAAGTATAACCGTAAATCTCCTCGCTCTGTAATATTTAATCTGCTCCGTTTTTTTGTCAACAAGTTTGTTACGGCACTAAAACTGCGTTCGACAAGATATGACGAAGGAAACGCTATGAGAAATTTTTGCACAATTCCCCACAGTCCTGGATATTTTTCAGGTATTTGTGCCTGCAGCCAAAATGATTGATACCCTCTTTTGAATGCTACTTTGAGCTCCTCATTAGTGCTAAGCTCGAGTAGCTCTTCTTGCAGTACCACATTTTCCACTTCAGTTTCATCATATGGATTTATTATCCATGGTGGTATATCCATCGACAGAATGTCTTCAAATCTGATTTTAAAATCATCATACAGGGCAATCAAATGTTGAACATACGTCTGAATATCTTCGTCGAGGCATTCTACCTGCGATAAATTTGGAAACTGGGAAAATTCACGTCGACCAATATTTTACTTCATAAGTTTCAGTTTACCAAGAAAAGCTGAAATTTCACTCTTTGTTTTTATCAAATTGAGGCTGTCCCCTTGTAACTGTAGGTTGAGGTCATTGAATTTTTTGAACAAATCTGTCAAATACGCAATGTCTGCTTTGAAATTCATGAGGTTTTCTTTTAAAACAGGATCTTTAGTGTTCAGAAACTCTAAAACAGAGTCGAAAAGCAAATAGAATCTTGCGGTAGACATGCACCTTTCGACAACCAGCGTACTTCGGTATGTAGCAGCAATCGTTGGAAGTCCTCATCATTTTCTTCGCACAACTGTGCAAATAAGCGCGTATTTAATGCATTGCTTCTTATTTTGTTAACTGCATTAATCACAAATTGAAGCGCTTGGTGCAATCTATCACTCAATTTTTCGCTACTAGATGTTGTCGGTGGATGACACAGTGAATTGCAATTACCTCTGGTATAATCCTTTTAAGATGACTTATAAACCCACGATATCGCCCGACCATGGCAGGAGCTCCATCTGTTGCCACCGAAATAATGTTTGTGAATGCAATTGATTTTCCGTAAAAAATCATTCAGAACATTAGTGTCAGTCTTCAAAGTTTTCGCGAATAGTAACTCTTCAAACATTTGTTCGCCTTTGATAAATCGAACATATGCCAATAATAATGTTTCATTGCCAGGTAAAGTTGACTCGTCCAGTTGAATAGAAAAATGAGTTGTTTGCAGATAATTACACAAGAAACTTTCAACATCAGAGCTCATTTCATCAATACGTCTTTGTACAGTGTTGTTACTCAAAGGAATTCTTTTAAGTATGTCAAATGAAGATTTGTGCAGGACAGTTTTTAAGACCTCTTCAACAGTAGGCAAAATTAACTCCTCTCCAATGGTATGCGGTTTCCCAGATTTTGCTATAAGTAATGAGATATTGTAAGATGCCCGCAAGCCATATAGTCGTTGCTTTCAGACGTTGAAGCGAACATACTATGCATGGTGGGTCTCTTTTCATACTTTTCCTTCAATATTTGGCGACGCAACAGGGGGAACTTGAAAATTTTAAATGGCAATGGGGGTCAAAAGTTAAATCTTCGTAAGACCATTTCATTCTTTATGCAGCAATGTAAGCATTAGAACAGGAAAAAAAGTAACCTTTTAACATTTTTTCTACACTAACAATTTCTGGTTGCGTTTTCTATTAATAAATCGACGCAAACAACAGTTCACTGAAAGGATTACACAAATCCCCACCTGTTCACATAAATAATACATTTCTATCACAATCAGTGGCGGTGCAACGAAGAGCAGTTTGAAAATTTTAAATAGTATTAGTAGTTAAAAGTTACATTTTCGGAAAGATCTTTTTATCTTCTATTTAGCAATGTAAATGTTTCTAAAATTGGGCGATTAGAACAAGATACAAAAAAACTTGAATATTTTTCAACACTAATTATTTCTGTTTAAATTTTCGTTAATAATCAACGAAAACAATAGAATTCCGAGAACCTTACACAAATAATACAAATAAATCATGTAATGAAGAAGATGCTCAACCTGACAGATAACCAAATCATGTTCAAACTCGTTTTGAAATTTCGAATCATCTGTGGTCTAATTTATCGAGTTTTGTGTCAAATTCTTGTCTTTAAGTCGTTGATGTTGTTCTGTATACTTTTTTTTGTGGGATGTTTTTGCTTTGCTTATTGCACTATCGTGGTCAAAATTTGAACTAATTGCCATATTTCCCTAGATCGATCAAGTTATACAAAATGGCCCGGTTTACTGAAAAAGAAAAAGATTGAAATTTTGATAATGGTCGGTTGTGGTAACAAGCTCTCAGACGGAAGTGTGCACTTTATTTAATATCAAATATCCGGGCAAAACTATCACTCAATCGGTAGTCAGTAAATTACAAACCCAGTTCTGGGAAGAAGGAAATGTTAGAGATCGGCCCAAAAATTGGGCGCCCAAAGGTTTCTGTTGATACTAAGCTTGATACGTTAATTGCCTTGCAAGAAAATCCACATAGAATAACCCGTGAATTAGCTTTAGAAAATGGAATAAGTCAGGGATCAGTTATTAAGTATTTAAAATTTGGAAAATGGCATCTTCATAAGCTTACGCTGGTACATGAATTAAGTGAAAATGATCCAGATCGTCGAAAGAGTTCTGCGAAACAATGATGAAAATATGTAATCGAGACTGGGCTCCTATAAATCCCCACTGGATGCTACAACTTTATACGCCGGACCTCAAAAAGTTAATGTTTGGGTGGAAATAGTAGAAGACAGAATTTTGGGTCCTTATTTCTTTGAGGATAATTTAACAGGTGAATTGTATTTAGAGTTAGACGAGTTAGTTCCCGCACTGGCGCAATCATACCTCGCATCCAAATGATCCAGACTTGCCACATGTAAAATTACAATTAGTTAATTCTAATTTGTTTCAATTATATATAGTTACTTGACAATATTCAGATGTTCATAATAAATAAAATAGTTTTGTCAAATAGTGGAGTCGCTTTGCTAGTGTCATAAACTCTTAAATAAAGAAAGAATCTTTGATTGTAGTGATAATTTCACATGCGATTACACGGACAGTGAAGTACGCGAGTGATTCATTCGGAGTAGTCTTACTGTTATACCACATCATTTATTATGGTACCAGCAAGATGGAGCGCCATCTCACGATGCTAGACTAGTACGTAACTTTTTAGACGATACTTTTGCCGATCATTGAATTGGGCGGCAAGGGCTTCTGAAATTGCCCCCGCGTTCATTGGACTTGAAGCCCTGTGATTATTTTTTATGGGGGCATTTAAAAACAAAATATACATACAAAATCTAACAACATTGACGACTTAAAAGCAAAAATTAGACACGGAATTAGGTAAATCACACCACAGATGATTTGAAATGTTCGAAATGAATTTGAACATCGTTTGGCTATTTGTCAGGACATTGGCAGAGCATTGAATATTATCTCTATTGAAATTATTTATTTGTATTGTTTCTTTAAAGTTTTCAGAATTATATTACTTCCGTTAATTATTATTAATAAAATATTCAAACAGAAATAATTAATGTCGAAAAATTTTCAAAGCTATTTTCTTCTTGTTCTAATCGACCCATGTAAAACGTGGTTACACTGGTCGATAGAAGATAAACAATCTAACCAAACATGTAACCTTTTATCTTTATTGTCTTTCAAATGTTTCAAATTGCCCCACGATACGCCGCCACTGGTTGAGATACAAATGTATAATTTATACTTAAAGAAATGGCCCAAAGAAAGATTTGGATGATACTTTCAGGAAACTATTACTTGTTTCGATTATTATTAATAGAAAATACAAGCAAACATTAATATTAATGCTGAAAAATAATAATAATAAGTATTTTTTTAATTTTCCTGTTCTAATCGACCGATGTTGAAGACGCTTACATTGCTGCATAGAGGATGTAACTTTTGACCCCCATTGTCATTTAAAATTTTCAAGTTGCCTCCTGTTGCGCCGCTCTTTCTATATGGTTGATTTATACCAAAAGATGGTTTAGAAAATAAAATTGACCTGTCCAAGTAAAATTGCAGAAAAAATAATTTACACTCACACTGTAGTTGGAATGAATTTGCTATGTCATGGTGGTTGACAAACATTTTAGAAAATATGAGCTGTATTTTAAATGAATAGAAGCAATTATTTAATAATCTAAATTTTCAGCATATTTTCAATTATTGTAACAAAGAATAACATTATGCAATTCAAAAAAACAGATCTTCTTATACTGCAGCATAAGTAGCAGCCGGGTCAACTCCAGTTTCAAGTTTTATCTCAAATCCAGTTTTAGTTTGCCAACTCAATTGGTAATTTATCTTCGATTAATTATAAATTTTTTGAAAAATTTAATTTTCACAATTCTATAAAGATACACTTAACAGATTTATTAAGGGGCAAACAGCGTAGTCTGTACAAGACTTCTTTAACATGTGTCATCACTTTATATTTTTAAGTAACTACTTCAAAAAATAATTTCTTAAATGATTCAGAAACTGAGGATGAATTTCATCAAAACCTACAGCTTTATTAGTTTTATCCTTCTTCGTACTTGTTTCAGTTCTTCTAAAGTGAAGGTTCTGATAATCTCTTCTGAGATAGATAAATGTTTTCTTTTCTTTTGTAGACCGATCTATGAACTTTTATGGTTTTGGAAACATTAAACAACCAAGAAGTAATAAAATTATGTAAAATGTTGGAATAAGTTTTAGCAGATTGATTTGTAGAACCAAATGTATTTAAAATAACCCAGCTTTTATGACTTAAATGGGCGGACCATATTATCCAATACAAAAGTCCATTCTTTTTTTCCTGATTTTATTTAGAGAAGCAATCTTTTTATTTAAATTTTCTTTGTGTGATTCGTGCATCCTATTTGCTTCATTTAACCGTGAGTAACCGGAGCATAGCCTAACGGTCAAAACGGTAGTTTAGCAAATTGATCACCGCCGGCGCTGGTTCGATTCCAGTGATGGCGAGAGATTTTCTTCATCCAATTTAGAAGGTCTGCTCCAACCGTGCTTCTGAGGGCACGTTAAACCGTCGGTTTCGGTTACCATACTAACACCTTTGGTAATTGTTAAAAATGTATTACAGCCACTTTCAGCCCGTATGACCAGCGTGGAAGTGTTTTTCACATTTAGACTCTAAATGAACCATATTCATTTGCATGACGCTCAGGTCCGGGGCTGTTTGACTGGCAACCTGAGGGAAAATATTTTGAGATCAAGAGAATCATATACTAAGTGGATGTTTTAAAATTCCTTTTATGTTTGTAATGTAACTCTATTGACATCGTTATTGTAATAATGCATTATGGTCATAAAGTTTACAAAATGCAAAAAAAAACTTAAAAATTGCAAGATGTAACAAATTGAAAGTCTCAGGGTTACCAAATTTTATATTTTATAATGATCAGAGGCCTAAGTCAATTTTTTTTTATAAATTTATCATTAAAATATTTATCAACATTCCCCACATCTTAAGATCAAATAAGAAGTAATAATTGTTATATTCTCTCGATCACAAGCAAGTTAAATAAATAACAAGTGAACACAATGCAAATAAAATAAAAATTCAATTAATTTAATTCAATTAATCACTGGTATAAAAATCAATTATACGCGTCGTGACAATGCAATATTTCTTAAGATTATTATGACTGTCGGAGAAGTTGCCGTTAATGGTCATGAGCACTTAATGTCTTCTTTATAAATATAGTGGCTTACAACCCGCCTTGTATTTAAATTGGCGAAGTTCACAACGTATAACGTATTTGAATTATTCATGTGCCCATTTGCTTATTGCACGCCGAAGATTCTTAAAGGCCACACACAACAAATCCATTGATTTTATGCCCGTTTTGTGTAATTACTATGTAAACGCGATAGCTTAAGTAAAGTTATTAATTTAAGTATTTAACTGTTTAACGGCATAATTGTTGTTAACGATAAGATTATCTCTAAATGTTACCATTTTATGTAAAAAATAACATAATTTATAATCACATTTACAACTTATATTTTGGATTTTTTTTAATTTAAGAAAATATCAATTTTTTACTGTTTGTGTTTACAATGCTACCACTTTTATAGCTCCACAAAAATGCAAATGTTGACATCTTAATTTTGTGGTATGAATTGATATACTGATTTTCATTAAATTGCTTAGAAACATTTAAATTTAAGATAAATCGAATGAACAAAAAGATTAGATTTGTCATAGACATTTGTGCTTATGGTAAATAAAGAACAAACAACATTATTAGGGTACCAAATAAAAAAAACTAAAACTATCTAAAATGAATGAAATTAATATCTTGTTGGGAAAGACCAAAGGCAATATTTACAGATATTCAAACAATTTTATAAGACATGGTCCTCTTTTATTTTCAAGGATTAGGTGGTGATTCCATTGGGGATTATACCTAACTTTAGCGCCACCTTTGTGTGGACGGCTTAGTTGTCTTCTTCCTGATGGTCTCTTGTCTCAATAGATCTTAACTATTCTTTCCTCTTCCATTTGTCTAATAAATTCGTTTTATTTTCGCCCATTTTACCACGTCTTTTATGTCACATCTATTTCTTATTTCCGTGTTTCGTATTCTACAAGTATCTCTTAATGTGATCTAGAAGATAAAAGTTTTGTTTCCGTTGCTCTTACAATCGGTTTAGTTCTCTTTGTTTCAGCCGTTGTTTCTATGGTATATGTCATTTCTGGTCGTACTGCTGTTTTGTAAATTTTACTTTGCTGAATGTTTAAATACTCATTATTCCAAATGATGTCTCCCAGGCTTCCAGATATTTTTTGGATTTTTATAAACTGATTGCGAGTTTTTTGTTTTACATCTCGGTATGAGGCTACGTGTACACTCATGAAATTTAAAACTTGGACACCACAATTTCTGTAAACAAAAGTTTGCACATTGTGCAGCGGGCTTAAGGGTATCATTTACAATTCTAACAGCAGGTAGTCTCAGCAGGGGTTATCTTATAGAAGGACTGTAGAATGAATCATTACACTAAGCACGTTTTAGAAAATAGGTAATTTACGTTGCTTACTTAATTTTTCTTTAAAGAATATATTTGAAGGTATCGCTAATTAAACACCATAGCTCGATTAATTATCGAATCAAAATTTTGTTTAGGAAATGTTTACAAAATAAAATTAGAAATAATTTTGATTTAAAAAACGTCTACAAGCAATAACTTTTAAATTAAATCAAAAAACTAAACATGGTTATTTGGGTTGACTGATTATTACTTATTTTTAAATAAATCTAACCTACTAATCATTAAACTCTCTATTCATAATATTTAGTCCTTACAAAATGTATATTTTATGACGTTGTTTTGCAAATACTAGACTTTTGTTTTTTCTATTGCGCCATTCATGTTATATTTCTTAGCGGTTTGGTGGAATTGTTGTAGAAGTCTTTCAATTTTATCTTCTACGTCGGCCATTAATAAAGCGCCATCGGCAATATTAATATTATTATTCCCCATTTTGTACCCGGGTTTAGTCCGTATATCTGTTATTATTTTGTTTATTGCCAAATTAAATAACATGGGACTAAGGTAAATTACTTTACCTTATTCCGGATGAGAAGTCAGTCTTTTATTATTGTAATTATTTGTGACGGAGTGCCTTTTTCGGATAATGTGTTAAGGCGTTGGCAGAATAAAAAGCCTTGGAAAAAAACCAGGCAATAAAAAGCCGGGAAGAAAAGGCCGCGTAAAAAAATATGTTGTCTATTGTAATAAAATTGTATTTACAATCACTAATTATCCTAAAATACTTCATAGTCTAATGACACAAGAAAAGATAAATAAGATAAGAACAGTAAATGATTCGTTCGCCTGTTTTCTTTTTTTGTAGATTTTTTACCGCGCCTTTTTGCACACCAGCTTTTATATCACGGCTTTTTTCGGTAGCTTTTTTATATCCAGGTTTTTGATTTTCCGACTTTTTTTTCGGTCGACTTTTTTTCCGAGACTTTTTTTCCGGAGGCTTTTTTCTTCGGCTTTTTTCCTAAGGCTTTTTTTCTCGAGGCTTTTTTTTGAGGTTTTTTTCCCGCGGCTTTTAATTCCCCGACATTTTTTTCCGAGATTTTTTCCTAGGCTTATGTTAAGGGCGTTTTTGTTTTGCATCTTTTCAAAAAGCTTTTATTAAATTAACGAAGCACTTATTATGCTGATGTATTGTATTCCATGTTTTGTTATAAAGATGACGTCTAATGTGCTTTGATTTATCCTGAACTCTTGTTGTTCTTCGTACATTGTTATGTTTTTCTCGAGTTTCTGTTGTATTTGTGCCATTTGTAAATAGTTTCATACATGAATTTAGCAGGGTGATTCCTCTGTAGTTATTTGGTTGTAATTTATTTCCCTTCGCCAACATCGGTATGGTAATGCTTTCCTTCTATTTTTGAGGTGATATAACGTTAGCTGATATTTTATTGAAAATCTTTTTAAGCTCTTTGATTTTTTTTTACCTACGTATGTCAACTAGTCCTGAGGCTTTTCTGTTTTTGTTCTTGTGAGAGTTTCTTGTATTTCTTTTACTGTTATGTTGACTTGTTCTATGTTGTTTTCGTGATTTTGTGCCTCAATTGTTCTTTCTCTTCTTTCTTCTTCTAACTTTTGTACAAGTTGTTTTTCATACTCTTTGTGAATGCTTCACAGTGTGATCTTTTTATTTGTTTGAATTCTGCGCTTACGTCGTTTCGTATGTTTTTGTGTTTTTGATGTTCTTGTTCATTTGTTTTTTTTATATGCAATGTATGCTTTCCTCTTTTTATGTTCTAACTGTTTTATTTATGTTGTGAACCATGGTGTTTTATTGATCTTATTACGTTTAATTTCCTGTTACCTATTTTGATGTTGTTCTATTTTTTTCTTCTAATCTAGATATGTATAGAATTTTTGCGCTCTCATTAAAGCTCACTATGTTATATTTTTCTATGCAACTTGGTTTTTGCTTAAGCGGTGTGATGGCCAGTTTTATCTTGCTTAATACAAACCCATGATCACTGCCAATATTGGCTGATGTCAAAGTTTGACATCTATTATTGTAGTGGGGTGTATCGTTTTACTTGTTAGTATGTAATCAATCGTTACCATGTTACTTTATACTGTTCTCGGTGTTGGTAAAAGTCATTTACCCTTAATTTGTTTGGTGGACAGAAATCTATGACTGCTTTCATTTTGTCATTTATAGTGTTTTCATTAAATTTTAATTCCCATTTCTCCATCTCTAATATGTAAACTTCAACATCCATTGTTTCTCGGTAAGATGAGAGTTGGTACTACCTTCCATTATCAAGCAGCTAGGTAAAATTCGTAATAAATATATTAACTTTAGGACAACTAGACAATGCTTGAGAAAAAAATAAGTTATATGAAACTTCAAAAATTGTACTCATTCTGAAAGCAGATTCAACTCATTCATCTCTAGAGCTTGACGCCATTTCTTCGAAGTAAAAGCACAATTCGCATGGGTAAGGATGAATTTCTAATCTAATATTTCTTGCTTCGTTAATAATTAACTTGAAATCCTCTCTTACTGAAGGCCTTTTCTCTTTGTTGAAGACTTCTATAATCTATAATCAAAATTAACGCAAAATTATTTACTAAGAAATAAAAACATTCCAACTAGTTAATTCTTGGTTGAAGCGTTATATTAAAACCCAATAAACAGAAGATCTCCATGCTGGCAACCTTGACACCAAATAATTTTATTTGCAAAGAATAAGTTAGTTAGGGTAGAGTATCACTGATACAAAAACTTATAGAGCTGTGGAGTCTTTATTTGGTTCAAAATCAAATGGCAATTGTTTTTCAAAAATATTTGATTTGAGAACTTTACAAACAAAGATAAAATTAATTGACAATAACTGTAAATAAAACGGCTTTAATTAATTAGTATTAAAATCAAATTGCTAAAATATATCTAGACATGGCGTATTTTAAAATCAATTACAAACGAAAATTTGAAATTTTATGAGTCAAACTTTACGAGTCAAGAATTTTCGGTAAGCGTTTTCAGAATTTTTGCACCTAAGCTCAAAGGAGAATTGGGCGTGGTTCAAGAGAAATCTGTTTTTTGTGGAAAAATCTGGGTCAAATTAAAAGGTTGCCAGGTCGTCAAACATTAAGAAATTCGTCAAAGTTAAAAGGACGCCAAACGAGTTTGACTTGGTGATTAACTTCCAGCCCTCGTTTAACAAAAACTTGACAGAAATAACGATAGACACAAGAATTAACAATTAAATCTTATTGACCACGTGATCCTTAATTTACAATATTTAATTAACCTAAGAAAAAAACACAAAAAGAAAATAACGTTTATAGTTTTGCATTTGTTAATTTAAATTAACTCAGTCAATAAAAATTGACCTTGACCGTTACAACATAAAATGGCCTTGTATTGACTTGAATTGAATTTATGCAAACACAAATAAATGTAATAAAGTCCAACACAAATACGCAGGAATTCACTTCACAATGTCTACAAAATTTACTTTGACTTTTAAACTTTTTTATTTAATTTTGGCAAAGTTTTCTTAATTTAATCGATTTTATAAATATCTGATGTATCGAGCTAATATCCTGATTAAAGTCAATAACACGGACAGCAGCCTCAAGGTCGAAAGTGGGTAAACGGAAATCGTATTAATTCTTTTTGTTACAAGCCGTTACACGCGAGTCGCTAAAGAAATTCTTTTTACTAAATGCCAAACTGGCAGATCGTCACGATGAGGCATAAATATAGCCAGGTAGAATTATGCGAAAGTAGCGCGAATTCTTTGAAACCGCTTTATCAAACTCTGGGTATAAAACTATGTTCCCAGTTACTTTAAAAATAACATACTATTTCGGAATAATGATTACTTAAACCGCGTCTAGCGAACTAGGGTAATTACACTATATCTCACTTCAAACTCGAAAAGTTTTAATTTTCCGCCACAATGTGTGCTAAGCGCACATGTTAACTTATTGAATATTGTACGACAAATCGCTCCCAAAACAAAAAGTACGCTTATAAATAAAGCATCCTGCACGTACCGTTGACAAAACTCGATGGTTGCAGAAAATTTTTGAAATGTGTTGTAGGTCGGCCTTATATTTTTAACATAATTTAACAAGCCAAACCAAAAATATAATGCGAAAGCGAATATATGAAGACGAATCAACAACAAGTATATCAACGAAGGCAAAAAAATCATACCGTTTTTGACGTAAACGACCACATTGTTTAGTCAAAATTAAAATAATTATTAGAACAACAAACAATTTTACTAACTTCCACTAAAATGGGGTCTTACTGACCATACATCAACATTAAAATAAATTATTAGAGGTAACCCTTACCGCAACTGAATATCATAATTGAATACATAAGTGAACAACGTAAAAGATTTTATGCTAAAACAGTATTTGTGGAACCTTTTTTTTGTTTATTAGTACAGTTTCGCATTTAATTACTTTTAATTATTTTTGTGAAAAATTTGTCTTAATCATAAACCTTACATTAAAGACACATTAAATAAGCAATAAATAGCAATATGTATTAATATTCTTATCTTGTTAGTAAAATGTCATCTTTCCATTTACTGTCTTACATTGAAATAATAACATGTAAATAAAGTAATGGTACTACATATCTTTTCACACTTCAAAAGACAATGTAATTAACATATATGTGAAGTTACTATCGAAGATGGAATGTAGACAAAGTGTAAACTGCCCACACGTCTATTGTTGCATATGTAAATTAGAATACATCTTATTACAGTTACTTAAATCCTTTACTTACAACACACCTTCACTTTTATAACAAAATAATGCAAATTAACTGTAGTTTGTAAAATCCGTTTTATTTACAAATGCGAATGTCAGACATTTATTATATTTAAGCCGTAATAACTCGTGTTAGTCAAGGTGTGACAGAATAAGGAGAGGCTGTAATAAAGATTTATTATGTGATTTTTATGACTACAATAACTCTAAAAATCATATTTTTTATTACTGCATTAAATTCGCAGCGTGAATATCGTACAATTGGATACACTTCTGCAATTACAAGTATATTAAAAAGCTACCAAATTATAACTCATAATTTTCTTACGTAAAAGATTTTATATTATGTATCGAGTAAGCTTTAATAGGTTGTTATATTCATATAGTACGACCAGATCTTTTGCGTGTCGATTATTTGATTGACCACATCATATCACCAATTTCAAGTCGGTTTGAAAATCGTCAAATTAACTATAATAATGATTGTATCTAATATTGATTGGAAAAGTTACTTGATTATAAATAATAAAATATTTAATACAATTTACGAAAACAACTTATTACACATCATGTGCTTAAAATGTGCTTTTTATTTCAATAAGCATAAGCCTGAAGGTAACAAAACAATATCAATTAATAAAAATTAAAATATCAAGTTTTCATGTTGCCATTAAATTTTGTAAATGATAATTAGAAAATTATTATTGTGAAATCTTCATAATTAGTCTTGCTTAATAAAATTAGTGTACTTACTAATTACTAATTTTGCATATAAACTATTCATAAAACACAATATGGTTGTATTTACGTAAACATAAACCAAGATTAAGAAACATGCTCTATATAAAAACATTGTTACCTTGACACCGTGTCGCCGTCCGTCCATATGTAAACACAATCCGATTTTTATAAAACTTGGTATGTAGGTGTTATTTGTAATTCCGCAGATTTGATTAGATTTTGGGCATAATCCATAAAACGTCTCTTAAACTATATCAATTTTCGTATTTTTGGAGAATTTACAAAAGTATTCGTTTTATTCATTTCTTCTTCGAATTAAAGAAGTTTGTAATTTAATTATTTGTTCAAACTATTTTTTAACCCAAAAGTAATAATTATTACTAAGATAGGAAAAGTCAGTGACACTATTGTTTTAATAGCATATCTAAGAATATTAATTATACAAAAAAAAGTATGGGAGGAAACTGGTTGTAAATATCATTATCGAAAACTTTTGTTTGAACTATTTTTTTCTAAAACGTCATTTTCTTATTCTTCTTTGTCGATCAAAATTTTAGTCACTTGCCATATTAATTAGTAAATAGTCTGTCTTAAAACATTCACCAAAATCAAATACTGACTTAACTTCTTCACAGATAATATAACATTCTTTTTGTGCAACCGGACGTAAAATTAGTATTTCACGTCAGCAACACAGGCTGAGAAATACAATTTCACGTCCTAAGACGTTGAACTAAATGTCACTTTAATTTGACATAGTTGACATAGTAACAAGCATGAAAACCGTCTTGTTTTTTTTATTTTTATAATTTCAAATTCTTGGTTCTTGGTCGCGAAATCTTTTAACATCCATGCAATGTTCTTACCCCTGCTGCAAAGCACCCTCCGCGACAATTTCCGCTCCGCTCTCGGTACGTTAAAGATAAATTTCTCGGCCTTGATATACAAATAAGTATTATAATCGGTTAGAAGTTCGTTCAAATTTGAACAAAATCAATCTCCTTCAAGAACTAAAGTAGACATTCCTTTTAAGGAGTCAGTGTTTCTGCTCCGGACCCCAAACGGATTGGTTGTGATTTGTGGTTCGTGATATTTTATTTTAAATTAACAAAAATAGCCTTATGAGGGTGTCTTCTTTCTGGATAACGATTGAAGTATATTTACGATGCAATGTCGGAATTGTTATTATTTTGAATAAAGCATTCTAACAAATCATACTTTTATAGTTTTCGTAAGCCATTTCGTACTTTTCAGACGATTGAAGAATGAAAATGTGGTAACGTAATTTGAGGCAGAATACATACATGACATCCGTCATAAAATTAAAACAAAATATCTTTGGTAACTACGATAATTTTATTTGATACTAATAATAATAATAATAATAATAATAATAATAGTAATAATAATAATAATAATAATAATACGTTTATTTCCCTTCAGGTTACAAATACCCAAACACGGGAAAATAATCCTACATAGTAATGCGCACAAATATATGTAAATAAATAAATATAAGAAATTATTAACAAAAAATATCAAAATTTTTAACAAATGCAAATCTCGTATTTTTTAATATATACATTAAGTATGTCAGCAAGTTTGTCACTTGTAATATCGCAATCCACACAAATTGAATTAAAATTAGCACACATCATAGATAATGGACTACTAGTCATGACATTAGTTCTTCCAAAAGGGATATAAAAGAAAAGTGGTTTTCTGGAATTTTCTCTGGGAACATTAAAGTTGACTTTTTCCAACAGAGCAGTACAATCAGTAATGTTATGAATAAGGTTCTATAGAAATTTTATACTTATTTGACTTCTTCTTGTTTGCAAGGTTATCAATTTAAACATTTGTAGAGTATCGGGATATCTAAAATCATGAAGAGGATAGACACCAGTTCGTATATACAAGATAAATTTTAGAAAACGACGTTGAATTGATTCCAAGCGTTTAATGTGAATGGTGTAAATAGGGTGCCAAACAATAGAATAATACTCTATTTGTGATCTCACAAGTGAAAAATACAGTGCTTTAATACAAGAAACATTTGAAAAGTTTCGGCAATTGCAATAAATGAATCCATAGGCCTTATTCGCTTTAAGTACTATATGGTTAATATGTTCAACAAAACTGAGTTTAGTGTCAAATAGAACTCCTAGATCCTTGACCAATGACACTCGCTTTAGTATTTTATTGTTAATGGTATAGCTACTAATTATAGGAGTTGTCTTTCTAGTGAATGATGTTACAAGACATTTATCAATGTTTAGCTGTAGACGATTGCGGTTGCACCAAGTGGATAATACTTCAATATCGCTTTGCAATTGTACGCTATCAGAGGAGTCTCGTATCTCGTGATATATTTTTAAGTCATCGGCAAACAACAAACTATTGCACAGCAGTCTATTGGGGAGGTCATTGATAAACATTAAAAAAAGTAATGGCCCCAAATTAGAACCTTGTGGTAGACCTGACGATAAAACAAAAAACTCGGAACATACATTTCTGTATTCAACCTGTGAAGAGCGGTTAAGTAAATACGAAGTCAATAATTAAATGAGAGATACTGATATTCCAAACGATTGTAATTTATTAAGGAGTAGATAAAAATCAACCTGGTCAAACGCTTTAGATATGTCAGTGTAGATGACATCTACTTGAGCTCTTGAATCCAAAGTTTCTGAAACAAATTGAGTAAAACAAGCTAGATTGGTTGTGCTTTGAGTCACGAAACCATGTTGGTGCTGAGAGATGTATGGTTTCACACTTGCATATATAGCGCTGCGTATGATAGACTCAAAGACCTTAGCAAAATTACAAATGATAGAAATTGGACGATAATTTTCAATCGTTTTGGGATTACCATTTTTTAAGACTGGTTTAATAATAGTTTGTTTCCAAATGATAGGAAATGTGTTGGTCCGTAATCATATTATACAGTTTTTGTAATGGTAAAGCAAGAATGGAATTACAGTCACGTGCGAGAAAGCTAAGAATTAAGTCAATTCCAGCAGTTAGGTTGTTTTTTAGCTTCTTGAGGGCCGTAGTAACAGCTACTTCAGAGATCTCATTAATAGCGATTGTTGGTAAGTTATTTATTACTGGCTCTGCAGATTTGAGAAGCAAATCAGATTCATCAAACACACTAGAAAAATATGAGTTCTGACTAAATTTAACTATGATTGACCTTACATGATATATATCGTCGTAAAGAGAAAAAAAAGGTATATCAAAATAAATCAAGGCCAACTGTAGGTTCTATTAAAGAAACATAAATAATTTCATAACTCGTAAACAAATGTAGGTATTTAAAATCCGTTAACAACATTCAATTCCTCTCAAAAAAGTGTCTTAAGAAGGTATTTACTAGTTTTTCTCTAACTTCATAAACAACTAGGATATATACACTATTCAAAATATAGAAATATCGATCTTTTTGCTGCAACTCAAAAACATAAGACGATAGCCGATTCTAGTTTTCACCAATGAGTTTCTCTCGAAAAAACAGATACGACATCAATTTTTCTCTATCTCTTATAGTTACCGAGATACCCTATACAAACGTCGAAATTTGTCGCCTCTGTACACTTTTAGATTTATCTATCGGTTTCTAATTCATCTTTGGATTTTAATTCCTCTTTGGTTTTAATTTATCATTGCTCTATCATTTGCCGCTGCTGCTTAAATATTCATGATAGAACTTTTCTGATTTCTTCGCTTAATTAGCATATTGGAATACGTACTATCGAGTTTACGTATGGTTCGGCTGCTCGAATAATTGGTTCATATCAAGAAGTCAATTTTTATTTTATAGCTTTCTACATTACGGATATTGTTAAGAAAAACGTCAATTCGACAGTACTCCTTTTGAGTTCAGTTTTTATTTTACTTTATTCGTGGCCGTTGTATTCAATAAGTTAAGAAAGCAAAGTGTCAACTTGTTTGTCTTGATACTGGCATAACTTACGTAGTCTCCTGAATAAGACCTATGTAACTGGTAGAAGAACAAATTATGATGATCATGATAATGATTTGTACTTGTTAGTGACTTCTATCTGTCATAAGTGTAAGTAATGAACCAACGGGATATAAGTTATCGTCTAAGGGTTATTCAAGGTTTGAAGTCTTAAAATTACTTATACTTGTTTTAAAAATATTTTGAAATTTTCTTAATACGTGGTATAAATGTCTTCGTTTAATTCTATTAAACTATCATAAATTTCACCTAACTGAAAACGCGGAGGAGTTATGGCATTAATGCTACTTTCCCATCTGGTGGTACTTACAGATTTTAGAACAAAATTTTTCACATTCTTTTTTAAAATAGTCCATCGGTGTAGGGGAGATGAAAAAAAAAACATACAATTCTTGGACAACGTTAAAAAAGTGTGCAATTTCAAGCGTTACTTTTGCGACATTATTTATTACTAAATTTGGGGTATGGGCAGCGCAAGGTACAAAAGTAACCCTGGAATTAAGTTCTAAAATTATCTTTTGCAACCCTACATGTTTTCTACGCATGTATGCGCCATTGTCGCACCCCTGCCCCCTAATGTTATTGACGTGAAGTTCTCAATTACGTATTTCCTAAGTAATAAAATTAATCTATTATCTTATTTTTATCATTTTCCAGTACAAATCGTATAACAGAAGTTATTTACTCTGTGTGGCTTTCACCTGGTGTTGAACATAAAATTATTGAACAATATTTGGCTTTTAAGGTTGTTTGGTAGGTTGGTCAGTCTATATAATTTTCAATGCAATTGTAGTTCAGTTATAACTCAAAATCGGAAAAGTCGATGTGTCCAAATTTTTGATATGATGTTCTTAAGAACAATATCTATGCCATTACCTTTTCATTTTTTTTTTTTTTGATAAAATTTAACAGTTTATCATAAAACGCGTTTTAAAAATTGAAATTCATGAAATTTATTTTACAATATAACGATATCGTTCATGATTTATACAATTAATGTTATGACCGAATTAAACTTTAACGATACGCCCCAAACTCTTTTACAAGTTATTCAAAATAAGATGACAATAGACTTTTTCCCAGGGAGTAAGTTGACAATATCTATTTTTATTGTAGGTGGTTTTTTAGCTATTAGTATTGCTACTAAACAGCTTTAAACGCATGTTCATAATTTCTATCTATGCAACCAAAAAAACACACTTACCTTAAATGCCCTAAAGAAGACCACAGTACAGTAGACAAAACGTTGGCGTAAAAAGGACTATTTGTTTTGTTTTTCAACTCCTATTGAAGGCTCTTCTGACTGTAGAAGGTTTTTATAATTTATTCATAATTTCTGTTCGAATATTTTTGCCAACAATAATTTCGAATAATTCGAACCAACCAGCCATGACCAAAGAGAAACCCAAAACACTACTCAGCATTCCATATGTCAAAGGACTATCTGAGAAAATAAACGGATGACATTAACACGCTATTCAGATCATCAAGAACTATTGGTAGCATACTCTCCAAAACTAGACCAGACAACAGTCGTGACTTCAAGAATTTCATCTACGAAGTCCCATGTGAATGCGGCCAGTCATACGTAGGGGAAACTAAAAGACCCTTAGGTATCAGGTTGAAGGAACAGAAAATCCAAACGCAGAGAGGAGAGACTTTTAAATCCGGCATTGCCCAACACTCCTGGGAAGAAAATGAAATAGTCGGAAACAAGGATTATACACCGAGAAGAGCACTGGTACAAGAGAAAATTTAAAGAAGCAGCGTTTATTGAAAACAACAAGAATGTCTTTAGTCAACCCAGCGTAGAGATTAACAATGTGTGGAGACCCTTAATTGGACGCCTGACTAATCTTAGTCTACGCTAACGTCCCCCTTTATTAACTTTGTACACTTGATCGCTTCACTAACTTTGTATTAGTATATAAGTTACAGTAGTCTTTAAGTTTTTTAGTATTTACCTGAAGACGATTGCAGATTCAATAGCAAAAAAGTTGTGTTTATTCTATTAAAATTTTTCAGCTCAAACATGACCTTACCTAATCAAATTATGACATTTTTTTCAAAATTAATTCGACTTGTCTTATAAAGTACTACCATATTTTTAAATTTTCAATATATGCCTACATAAGTTTAGTGATAAATGCTTGAAATCAGAATAACCTTCACTGGTTAGTTTAATTTTTGCACTACCAAAAATTTTGCAGCAAAAACAAAACACAGAATTTAATTTTTTTGAATAAATTAACCAAGTGCGACATAGTTTTTCACCATTAGACAATTTTCTAATATAATAATTAGTAGAAAATTTTCCTCCCAAAGGACCACGCGGAAAATTCAACTGTTTAATTTGAACAGCCCTTTTCTTAACAAGAAATTCACTCAATTCACTAGATACAGTAACCGGCCAGTCAGTTAGATTACTAAAATCAATGTTCACCAAATCAACTGTTTCTTCATCTCCACCATCAGGTGAAGTACTTGAGGTTGCTATTATTGGGTGGAGTTGCGCAATTGTTCCTGAAGTACTACCAGAGCTGGATGCACCCAGATCTGGGATTCCTGCTGTACTCATAAATATATTTAAATATTTTTCCATTGAACCACTTTGTTTGTTTTTTTCTTGGTCCTTCTGTTATTTTCGTTTTATATATTGCGCATCCAATAATCTCTTTTACGATCGGCCATTTGTAGATAAATGTATAATTTACCTGCCTTAAAAAGATAATAATCAAAAATTTACCTTTGTCAAAGTTTTCAAAGAATTTGATGGATGCATGTACGCACTAATAGCATAATAACTGTGGTTGCACTAGAATTATTTAATGGTTTTAGGAAATTTTATGTCGCAAGAACTGAATTAAGTAAAATTAAAATTACGGTGGTATTCTCAGAAGAAGAATAAAGACTGAAATTCGCCCTTGTAGGAAAATGGTCCAACACTTGAGAAATGTTTTTTTTTGTAATGAATACCGTGAAACGATAAAGATAAATCTATTGAGTTCGGGCGACGATTGAGAACGCTATTACATAAATAATAAACAGTTTCCGCTGAAGTTGCCAGATTTTTATCATTTATGCATTGTAACACGATACGTGATACGTGCCTAATTGCCTATAATAAAAACTTTTTTTCATGTCATTTAAGATATTTAACTTTTCTGTCTTATTATTGCTTTTTGAAATTTGCAATTTTATTTTATGTAGGACAATTTGGACGCCTCTAAAATCGGCCACCTGCGTGTGTTTGTATGCACTGACCTTAAGTGGGGCATCAGAAAATGTCAAACTAGTAATATCCACGGATAGCGTTAGTATCGCATTATAGTTCCTAAATGAATAAATTTTTATAAAAAAGTCTAGACATCCACCAGTATCGGTAATTTTGTAATTTCTCTAACAGAAGGCGCTTTCTTCAATAAGGTGTTTTACACATTTACATGCGGCGGTGTTGCAAGTTATACACGCGGATATGCGAAATACAATTCAGCTATTAATTACATACTTATTATCAACCCCCGAATAAATCTTGAAAATGGGGAATGAACATGAGCACTCAAACTTGTCTTTTGTGTTTGTTTATCTTCTATGATTTATAAGTCGAAATTATACAATTGTGGTAAGGCTGCACATTAACTATCGCATCGGTATTAGTTACACATTTGTTGCGCCATCTTTGCCAATACTGCTGAACTTCAATTAATAAATGTTAACAGAAAAGTTTATTGTTAATACAAACGAAACGTTTGACAGAAGTCATATTCAGGGATTCGAAACATTGGAACTTACCACGGGTTATCTTATGTTTTAGTGGTTATCCGTAATGATAAATTTTGAATTGTTATTGTTTTTCAATTGTTGATAAATCAGTAATTATATACATTTTATGAATCAATAAATAGGATTACTTTTTTGAAACCTTCTACTTCAATTACTGTTTACCGTTTTGACTGTAACTAAGCTTGTTTTGAAAATTAATAGGTGCATGTTTTTCACAAACTATTTAAATGCCCTCTTAAGCCAAACAAACATGACAAATATTCTAAATGTAAGTAACATTCAATTTTACCACTTGGAGAATTGGCTTTGTAACAATAATTTAATAATTCATAAGGAAAGAACAAATTATATTTTCTTTAAAAATAAATATTGTAAAAGGACACTTAAACAACGATGATTGCTCCTTTATATTCGCTCTGTATTCACTTGGATAGTAACATGAGTTGGGACTCACATGGTAAAATTCTTTGCTCAGCATTTGCCAAACAATGTTGCATACTGAACGCAAAATGCCGTATCAGCTTTTGTCAACATTTCCAACGAATATTTACTTTACAAAAACACTTCTCAAAATAAATCCTACAGATAGTTATAAATCTGCATTTCGTAGTCTACGCTTTTTGAATTTAACATCGCTTTATATTTACAAAACATCGACGTTTGTTCACAAAAACAAATATTTGTGTGTAAAGTATAACTTATGCCACCAAGATATACAATACAACATGTTGTCGTAAGTCTCTGCACTACAATGGGTGCAAAATTTACAACAAGTAACCAAATTTTATAAAAAATCTCATTGAACAATATTTCTACGAAATAAGTGAATTTATATAAACTGTGCTTTCTTTTCTTTCTGTGGCAGATTTGTCTTTATTATAATTACTGTATTTTCCATTTTTTTTTGAAGATGATTAAATGATGATGATGATGAAAAAAATGTTTGCAGCACTAGTGAAACTTTTTTTGAAAGCGCTGAAAACGCTTTCCGAACTACACAACCAAAAAATTCCAGTATTAGTCAAATTTAACCCTTTCCTACCCACTGATGCCAAATGGAGTCACAGCTGCTTTACAGAAATCCGTTTGCTTAAAATTTTAAAATACATAGGTTTCTTCATGTTGCAATGTTAAACGTACATATCAGATGGCATAGGGTAATTAGAACCGACTCTTGGATAGTGTTTTGTAAAAAAAAACTCAGTGGATTTTGTTTCATGCTACAGCAAGTCAAACCTGCATTTTTGCATTTTGTGAACAAGGTAAGTAACAGCAATTTTCTTTTTGTAATTTTTCCCCGGGGAGTTGAAATCCTTTTATCACATGTGTGATGTTGCAGAAGTGGATAACAATAAAATTTGTCCAAATACCCTCTCCGTTATATTTGACTCCAATTGGGAGTCATTGGGAAGTCTAATACATTGAATAGCATTTGCGGTTAGTTCCACTAAAACTATTTTTACGTCAAAAAGAGGAAATTAATCTACATATTAGCCGATGTCTTGTGTCGGACTTAACGAGAAGGAAGAAAAAGACCTTCTGTTACTTGCGGAAGGTGATATCTCTGACATTAAAATATTGAATGAAGACACATCCGACGAAGAGGAGCTTGGTTTCCTGGAGGGTGAAGATGAAGTGGTAAATGGGGACGTTTTTCAGCGTCCTGGGACAAATGCCATAAGCGTAGAGGTCGAAGAAATTTCACCAAATGGCAATATTGACCCCAGTCTTGATGTACAAGATAATGAACCTGACGATGAGGATGATTTACCTCTGGCCCGTTTGGTGAAACGTCGTCGCCAACGCGTGAAGAAAGGAAGAAAATCGATTGGAAATGGAAAAAACAAGATTTGGAAAGCGTTGATTCAACGTGTAACATTGCATCCACGATTACTGAAAATATTGGCACTTCGTTCGAGTACTTCAAAAAATTGTTTGATGATGACATTGTAAACAATTAAATCGATCAAACAAATCTATATTCTACTCAGAAAACTGGAACTTCTATAAATACTAACTTTAGCGAAATGTGCAATTTTTTGGGGATTCACATTATCAGTGGCATAGTGCAAATACCGAGCTACAGTATGTACTGGGCTAACGAAACCAGATATCCCGTAATTGCCAACGTAATACCAAGGAATCGTTTTGAAAAGCTAAAATCCAATCTACATATCAATGATAATTCGAAAATAAAACAACGCACTGATCCTGTCTATGACAAGCTCTTCAAAGTACGTCCATTTATAGATGCTGTCAAACAAAACTTTGCTACACTTGCGCCTGAGGAACACAATTCGGTCGACGAGATAATAATCCCCTTCAAAGGGCACTCTTCTCTAAAACAATACATAAAAAATAAACCACATAAGTGGGACATAAAGGTCTTTGCTAGAGCTGGAATAAGTGGTATAGTATACCAGTTCGAAATTTATACTGAAAAGGGACTATTAAGGACGATCAAACCTAATTGGGAATTAGCGGAGATATTGTATTGAAGCTATCAACAAATCTACCACGTGACCAAAACTTCAAAATTTACACGGATTACAAGTAAGATTTGGGCATTCTTGGTGTAGGTACTGTCCGAACAAATAGACTCAAGCGATACAAACCGAAAGACGACAAAGTACCCAAACAAGAAGAACGGGGTTCTTTTGATCAGTACACTGCGGCAGAAAAAAAGTTACAGCCGTAAAATGGTTTGATAATAAATCGGTCACTTTAGTATCTACATACCTTGGTGCCGAACCCATCGAAAATGTGAAAAGATGGTCCCAAGCCGAAAAATAGCATGTGGAAGTTCCACGGCTGAATATTGTAAAGATTTACAACACTAATATGGGAGGAGTGGACCTCAATGATATGTTAGTGGCCTTATATCGTACCAAAATTGGGGTGAAAAGATATTACTTAAAAATTTTCTACCATTTACTGGATGTTTGCATCGTGAACGCGTAGTTGTTGTACCGGAGGCATTGCAAGCTTTTGGGTATATCAAAATACAAAACACTCATTGTTTTCCAAAGCAAAATTGGACAGGCACTATTGCGTTGTTTTCCAGTAGATATTAGAAAACGTGGACGTCCCAGTTCAAGAGAATGAATTCCGACTAAACAAATTACAAGAAGTCCTGCAATTCCGCAGCCCATTGAAGATGTTGCCAAGCATACACCAGGTTAAAGTGTGAAAAATGTGGTATACCACTTTGTCTTACTAAATATCGAAATTGTTTTAAAAACTATCATTTCAAGTAAATTGGTTTCAGTTCTAATTTTACCAATGACGTCCATATTCCCAATGATTCCATATGGTATCAAGCAAAATTTTGGTCAAAAAAAGGTCAAACAATCGTTTTTCTATTTTTCTCTAACTTACATTACTAGGACTAACCGAGTAGAGCAAAAAAAATTTTTTTTCGGAACACAAAAATTAATTTGGGAACGAAAGGGTTAAAAAAAGCATTTTTGTTACTTACGAGACATTTTGTGTGAACGACTGTGATGTGAACAACTCTAATTATAAAGAATTTCCCTAAAGAAAATTTGTAATTTATATTTAATTCAACACAGACAAATTTGTGTTATAATCTTAAACAAGTATGAAGGCGCGGCAGAAACGTCATAAAATTTGTTTTATGTAAGTTTAATAAAGGTATTAAAAAATAAAATAGCCAATACATTTGCAAGAATAATATACGATTTGAGCCACAGTACGCGTTTGTTATAAATTACTTTCTTTTTGTAGTAGGATGTAACATGCTACAGAAGCTGCATAAACTTAATTATTACACTTGCGGATGAGAAGTTGTTTGATTGTTTATAAGGTAATATATTACATACATAAGAATAAACCGCACATTAAATCATTGGAAGAATATAATTACTCAGAAATGTTGTATTTTTAGTTTGGATTTTGTACCCTTAGGAACATACAAAAATTAATAATATAGTTAATTTATAGTTTTATAAGTAAGTTGCGCAAATGTTTATTTCATCTATACGTAGGAAATGACTTCATAAATCTTTAAGTTTATTTGACATCATTTCAAGTCTGAAACGTAAGACACGTACGTTATTGCACCTACACAATTATTCCATATAAAAGAGTTCATAAATTAAGTTTTCGTTATGTTAAAAATCGAGTAAGTTTAGTTTTTTTTTATGAAGCAACGAGTATGTATTAAAAAAATCTTTTGATTAAGTTGCGCCTTCACGTCTGCAATGACATAGCATTCTGACTTGCTTCATGTCAATCGATTTTATCTTTTAAACATTTCTAAATGAAATCGTTTCAACATACTCCGCGATTTAATCTCAAAAAAATATACTGCATTTGGCTGCAAGAATAGAAAAAGCTCAAGGTTTATAAAATATCATTGAAAGAAATGTCACGAATCTCATCGCACGAAATAAACATAAAGATTAATTGATACCTGTAGCTTTAACTTAAGACAGTGTCGGTATTATTCAATATTTAATGATATTGTTTATCAATAAAATTATCGGCATATATTTAAATTTATTCAGTTTTTATGAAATGTTATTATCGGTTTGTGTCATACTTCAGTTTTAAAGATATTTTAATTTTTTATATTCACCTTCCAAACTTAAGAAGCATTTCTTATTTATTGTAATTAGCGTGTACCAATAAATTTAAAATTAATTTTGCCTAGAAATTATATTTTATAAAACTTATAACGATCTACAACGGAATTTTGTTTGTTTTATTAGTGTCCTAGAGAATAACAATTTTTGAACTCATATGTACATATATAAATCATGTGTTCGCTGCTGCAGAGGCCTAAAAAACTGAGTTATTTCTCATTAATATTATGGTTAATATCTAAATCATACTGTACACATTTTCTTTTCTTTTTGTAATAAATTTTGTTTCATAATTTCATTCTCTGCAGTTGGAATTTTAAGATTTTTTTGTCCATGTTTTAGAAGATATGGACCTGATTTCTCGTTGACTATGAGATATATTTGTTATACATTCAAAAACTTAGCTTAGAAGACTAATGAATGCTCTTGTCTGGAGTTTTTATATTAATTTCATTAACAGTGGTTTTCTTTTTTTGATATTGATTGATACATCTATCAATCAATATTTAATTTTTATAGCATTTTTGTACCCTTATGTTTTTTTTAACGGATGAATAGATTGAACACCCTCCTCGCCTTTTTTCGATTCCAAGCCCGGGTACAGAGGAAGGTTTTTTTTAGATAAAATTCGCTCACTATATAGTGGTGTACCTTAAAAAAATAACTTAGTATTAGCTTTGGAAATAGGCGTATCAGGTGGGCAATGCATCCGAACAAGGAACATGGTGTTTTTTTGAACTATTTTAATATTAAATACTTAAAAAGAGCCAATAAAGAAATTGGGAAATATATCAATTTATATTCATTTATTTTGGTGTTTTTGTTCCCTTATAATGTTTCTTGTTAATTGATGAGTAGATTGGGCAGGCCATTAGCCTTTCCGTTGATTCCAACTCCAGCATAATTTGGGATTAGTCTTGGAAATGTGAGTATCAAGTAGGTAGATAATGCTGCAAAAGTTATCTCATAGTACAACCCTCTAATGACTTTTAAAGCCGGAAGATCACAGAAACTTTAATTCCTCGTTGGATAAATACTATAGTTAAGCCTGTTGTTAGGTTGATTGTTAACGACTTGTTAACTACTAATTACGATTGATGCAACTCATTTTATTATGAAAAGGTTTTCTGACCTTTACTTAATAGCCCATATAATAAATACGTCATTGCTTAATTTATTTACTTCAATAATTTACTCGTGTAATTAGCATTGAAATTATAAGTCTACAACACATTCTGACATCGTAGCATGTAAAATAAGTTCAGAAGATCTATATGAATAGTATACGTGTGTTACACAATTGCAATTAGCCTAGTTGTATTGTAACAAATACTGATTTAAATATTAAAATATTATAAAAAAGACAATTACATAATATATCGTCTGCAAGAGGTTGTACCATTACCCGACACCGTAGGGATCGATTATGAAAACATTCAACTTTTTTTTGGGTTCTCATTTTGTGGAATCCTTCTTATGAGATTTTTTGAATCAGCTAAGCACTTCGTTTCACAAACTTCCCATTAACAAAATATAATTTTTTAGCACTAATATTATAAATAACTGCTATATCACAAATTTACAATAAAAGCGAAAGATCAGGGCGGATTTTCAAAAATTTAGAAAGAAAAGCGTCACAATTAAAACCAATAATTTTCAAAAATAAATGTTTAAATTAAATTATTTGATAAATAATAAAAGCACAGTCCCGTGGTATAAATGGTAGATGATCTACTTGCAAAACGTTTCTGGATTTTGCATCATTTGATTGAACATTCATACGTAAATGACACTAACAAAATATTACTTGTCCAATAATCTTCAAAGTCACATCTCGGTAGAAAATTCTAACTTTTCAAGATACATCGGAATTATTGTGCTCATTTGGTCACAAATTGCAGCCATTGAATAGGATGGTACTTGATGCAATCATGGAGTGCTGATGAGACTTCATGCAATGGTGAATTTTTAATAACCTCGCTAAACCGATGACACAAGTTTTGTGATAACAGATCTTTTTCTAACGAACAAAAGTATTTTTAATTAAAAATTGTTAGTATTTAAGGAAGTTAAGTTGAACTTAAATAAGTATACCCATCCTCAACCAATTGTTTTATTTTAAACGACCCTGGTTTCAATGAATAGCCATCGTTTTTAATTTTTAAAATAATACATAGTTAGTTAGTTTAGGATTGTACTTGTCATTGGCAAGGGCGTGCTCATATGACCTGATCGTATGCCTTGTGCACTTTTTAACAGCGATTTTAGCCAGTTTGTAGTCCTTGATCATCTGCGGGTGTCTCCACTTGGCGGCCTTGTTCATGAAGTAGAGATCACGCTTCTTCTGGACTAGCTTGTGTAGTTCTGTAGTTGACCATGGTGGACGTTGTGCTTTTTTATTAGCTGACTTCTGTGGGATGTGGTCGTTGCACAGCTTGATGTAGATCTTCTTAAAGACGTCATAGCATTGTTGCACTGATTTATTGTTGAATAGCGATGTCCAGTCAATACTCGACAGTATAGCGTTGATGCGGTCGTAGTTGCCACGTCGGTAGTCGAAATCTCGGCTTGAGAACTTGCGGATATGGCTTGATTTGACATTGACGTGAAAGTTGATCACGAGGTGTCCTTGGTCTTGATCTGGTGTGCCAAGTGGAGGGCCGAGCTGCTCATCTATTTCAACGCGGTTTGACGAGTCGGAGATGACTAGGTCGAGCGTGTTTCTCGGCTCTCGCCGGCGCATTGAAAGGTAGGCATGAACACGTGTTGGTGCAGATGCTTGTCGGCTAACAGGTCGGCAAAGTGGGCGCCAATTCTCTCACCGGACACAATCGCGTCGCCGCCAGAAAGCCACTGAATGCCAGGGAAATTGAAATCTCCAGCGATGACCAGTCCATCGAATTGCTTGTCGTCAATTAGGCTTCTGGCAAACCGGATGGACTTGAAGACTTCGTTGTTGATTGCGTCGGAACAGCTGCCAGGCCGATAGATGCAGCCAACAAGGTATTGCTCCTCGTTCACTACAACCTCAAGCCACAGATGCACAGTAGGTCGTTGTGGGCATAGATTCCAACCCTGCCCCCTGAGCGGTCTGGTCTGTCGCGTCGATGGACCTTGTAGTTGTGCAGTGTTGTAGGAGCTGTGTGGTCAAACCAAGTCTCTGTGATGAATAGCAGGTCAATGTGTTTCCTTTGTTCGTTAGGCGCGTATTTCTCACCATTCTCGGGGGGCGGCGGCAGGCAGTAGAATGAGGCGAGCTCTGCTAGTTTGTTCTTATTTAGTGATGTAGCGTTAATGTAGATACAGTTGAACTGATTTGGAATTGGCGCAGTTGATGGAAGTGGCTCTGGAGATGTGATGGTAGGAGACACAGATACATTGACGTTAGGTAGGCTGGCGCGTGGATGCAGGCAGACTGAGGCTTTTGACTTCGCCTGCGACTGCAGTTTCTTTTTAGCAGTTGGTGTGTTTTGCAGCGGCTGCTGCGGTCGAGCTTGCTGGCGCATTTGTGGCAGTGTTTTTGTCGAGCGTTGATTTGACGAACTCGAATGCGGTCTTGTCGCCGCAGAACTTGCCGCTTGTGGTGCCGTTTTTGAGGGTGAATGGCTTTCTGGCGTCAGTGCATTGCACTCGTCCCGAAGCAATGATAAAAACGAAAGGGCGAGCAAAAGGTGTTATTAGCCTTTAACCTGTCGTTTTTCATGTTCCGGTCCTTCACGAGTGCAGTGTAGAGCGTTCGTTCCGGGCGTATGTAGATGTTTTTAGTGTTGGCGTTGTTAACTAGTTTGCTGGAGTTTTTGAGGACTTCATCTCTAAAACTAGCAGAATCAAACCTGACCACAAGAAGCGGCGGCGCATTGGCTGGTGATTTGTCGCTTGGTCGCAGACGGTGCAGTCGCTTGATCCTTTTCTCGGCTTCGCTCGCCTGCACCACGCCGGCACGTTCGAGAACCCCGCACAGTTGCCTGGCGTCGTTTTCAATTTTCTATTAGAGAGCTATAATTTAATACTACTGTGAAAATTTAGAGTAATCAAATATTCTGTTTTAGAACTGACGAGTAGTTGTTTACATATTTAAAGTTACAATTATAATTTAATACTTAGACAAATCAAACTGTTATGTAATGTCACTCTGATAGAAAATTTTATCTTCATTCATGTGAGACATTCGTTCTGTCTTCATCTTCATTGGAAAAATCGGAATTTCATAAATTTGAGACAATGTGGTAAAAAATCAACACCTAAAAAAAACAGCTGAAAATCTGACACCCATTTTCATGAATTTTTTTGTTGGAAATGAACTGTATATTCATCCCCATTTATTTATTTATTTATTTGTATGGTACATTTTCATTATTGTATTGTGATGTAAGTGTTATGTATGGTGCCCCAGAAAATCAATATAAACCTGTATAGTGTGGTGACGAAATCGTGTGCAATTGTGGCAAAGCATTTGTTTCAAAAGTTTACAAAAACCAATTAAACCTAAACATGCCAACCCTTACCCACCGTAGTATGTATATGTAATAATATTGATTAAGTGTGTAAACGTTATAGAAAGTAAATAAGAGCATAACATATAACAGCGCAGTCGTTGCATGACGACATGTAATGGACCGATCCAAGTGCCAGTCACAACAATGACGAAAAAAATAGTATGGTATTATACGAGGATATATTGAAAAATTATTAGCCTACTATAGAACCAAACAAAATTTCAATGTCAAAATATTTTATTACTCAACATATTCTCCTCTTAATTGGATACATTTATTACAGCGAACCTGCAACGTCTCTAAACCTTTAAAAAAATGTTTCTTCTTGCTCTGCAAACCAGACCTCCACAGCTTCTATTACCTCCTTGTTGGAAGAAAATGTACGACCTTTTAAACTTTTTTTTCAGTTGAGGAAAGAGGTGATAGTCGGACGGAGCCAAATCGGGTGAATAAGGGGGTGTTCTAGTAATTCAAACCCTAAATCACGAATTTTTGCATGGCAACATGAGATTTGTGTGCAGGGGCGTTGTCCTGCAAAACAAAACACCTTTGGATAGCTTTCCGCATCTTTTCTCTTTAATATTTTCCGTAGAGTGGTCAGTAATGTCAAATAGTAATCTCCAGTTATTGTTCTACCCTTATCCAAAAAATCAATCATGATTACTCCATGGCAATCCCAAAAAACTGAAGCAAGAACTTTTCCAGCAAATTTTTGAACACGAAACTTCTTAGGTCTTGGAGAACCAGAGTGTCGCCATTCCATCGATTGTTGCTTTGTTTCTGGATTGTAGAAATGTACCCAAGTCTCATCCATAGTAACAATTCGGTTTAAGAAGTCTACATCGTTTTCAAATCGAGCACAGATCGAACGCAATGCTTCTACCCTTGCACGCTTTTGGTCAACATTCAAACATTTGGGGATCCATTTTGCAGCAATTTTCTCATGTCCAAATTGACGTGAACCATATGATGAACGCGTTCGTATGAAATATTCAGTGCTTCAGATATCCGTTTTAGCCCAATTCGACGGTCTGATAAAATCATGTCATGAACTGCATCGATATTTTCGGGGACTGACACAGAAACTGGCCTTCCGATCGGTCATCATCTTCAATGGAAAATTTACCTCTTTTGAAGCTTGCATTCCAATTTTAACGGTCGCATACGGGGGACATTGATCACCAAGGGTATTAAGCATATCTTCGTAAATCTGCTTACCTCTTAACCCTTTTAAATACAGGTACTTGATGATGGCTCGATACTCCAATTTTTCGATTTTCACAATTTCGGTGGACATCTTTTTCATTTAATTTATTGCGTGACTCTGGTTTACTTTTTGACGTCAAACTTTACACTGACACTTCTAATAAGTTATTGTTCGTTGCTATGGTAACGCAATATTTTGTTTATGCAAGGAACTGGTCTAGGCTAACTAGATATCAATACATCCTCGTATTAAATCATTTTATGTTATGAAATGCATTTATTAATTAAAAAAACTTTTGCGTTTACATGACATTATTGAAAGACAAATATTTCGACATATTTTACAAAAATCAGATTTTGGGTTCTACTTTGAACCTTCTACTTTAAACGAACTAAATCTTCAAATTACTGTAGTTGTGGGATACAAATAGGTTGCAGTAGCTTGGTACGTTCTAAACCGACCACGATTGATAAATACGCGAATTCTGTAAAATATTCACAAAAAATAAACACGTTAGGTTTGATGTGACAGGGTATCCGTAATCTTCAATACAAAGGATTCTGCAGGAAAGTGGATGGTTGCAGACTCCTATGGTTAATCAGTAAAATAAATTTCATTGTCATCCTAAACGGTCATGTCTGAAAATGTTGGGCATTTTTCATCGTGTTTTACTCTCATACTCATACAAAACGAAATATACCAACATTCCAAGATTAAGAACATGCATTCTTATTAAAACAAATATAAGATATATAACACAAGAAGAAGAAGAAAAGAAAAGCAAGGTAATTGATTCTAAAGATACAATACAAGAAAAACATTCATAAAAGAGAAAGTGAGGCAAAAATCTTTAACTAGGTGAGATTCTATGTACCTACATGTATCTGAAATCAGTTGCTTTTTTTGTCATGAATCTCAAATAATCTCACCTTTAACTGAGGTAATATGTGAATTTTTGAAATCATCTAACTTCCTCCTTACTAATCTTGAGGAACGTTAAAAGTATCCACTACTTAGACATTGGTATCACCTACCATATCTGCATCTAAACAAAAAATTTCTAAAGTACCGTAAACATGATGATAATTCGTTCAAATTTAATAAGTTGGCAACATTGATTACTTGGTTAGCATAGGGTGCGTTCACCATCAGGTCTAAGCGCTACTTGTTTCGCTACATGTGATGCTACATCGAAGGGGGGATATTTATGAGCTGTTAAAATACCGGTAAAATATTTATAATTTTCAAAACCGTGCTTTGATTGTGATTGTACATTAATCTCTTCAACAACTTTCAGAGGGATTCCACGTTGGATTAACGATCAGGTATTTTATATCTGAGGATTAACGTCGTTTTATTCACATTTGCCAAACAACTTCAACCTTTCAAATTTTTTAAATGAAATGCTTTGTTGCTATCCTATAGTTGTTATAGTGGTAATCGATCAAGCATAAATGTAGCAGTCGAAAACTACGCTAAAAAGACATGGTCCATGGCTACGTCGAATTTAGATATAGCGCTCAGGTAGCAAACAAGTTCAGTTGAGACTTTTAGTAGCAGCCATTAGGATATATGAAGTTTGGTGGTAATTTAATGACAACAAATTTATGACATTTGATGTTACAATCATAACTAGTTATCAACCTATGATGATTAGAGATATAATTCATCATACATATTCTAAAAGCCTTGTTTGTGTGCTGCACTAATACAAATTTGAGTAGAAAACTAGGAAACATGATAATACTAATTAACGTCACAAGTCCGAGTCCGGGAACTTATATTTAACAGTTGGAATAACTCGAAATGAGTAGTGTTAAAAGAGTTCACGGACGAATGTCGTTATGTATTTTACTTCATTCTGTCAAATATAAAAACAAAATTTAAAATTTTGTAACGAACCCTTTAAATCTAAGTGTATTTGCAAAACATTAGCAACGGCGGTTTCTCCAATATTTTTATTGTTGTTGCGAGAATAATTATGTGAATCCGTAGTAACACTTGCAGAAACATAAACCGTTTAGTAACTATATATCATCAAACAAAAAAGTTTAAAATTAATTATATTCAGTAAAGTGTAGATACTTTTAGTTTAGTTAAGTAAAAAAATAGAACAAATCAAAAAATTAATGTCTTATTTTACTGAAAGTCGTATACATTTGTACCTCGTTAAAATTCGAAATTGATAAAAGCAAGAGACATAAATTATACAACAAAATTTGCCGCGCAATTCAGAGTAAAGTGAAAATTTGGATCAATGCATATTTTATATTGACAGTTGCAGATGCAATACACGTAAAACAAGTCCTCAGACTTCTGTAGACACTTTATTTCTTGCTTTATTCGCTTACTAAGTGACAAGTGGAAGTATCGGTCTACAACACGCCTGATACAGAAATCTCGGCGTGTTTTGCATAATTATTTTACATAAGTGAAGTACTTTGACATTCTCAAATTAATCATACATAAATAAATAAAAAATATTAACATCTATGTTTGACAACTTGTGTATTTTAAGTCATTCATGTAATTGTGTAGGCGTTGCAGCACACAACTTGTGTTTTTTTTTTACTTTAAAATATGGTTATTTGGGTCACGAAAACGTGTAATTAATAGTTAAGAACATGTATTCATTAGAACATTACACCTAAGATCATAATTACTGATCAATATAATAGGATCATGCTTTGAATACGTTATTAACAACTCGTTGCGACCGTTATCTGACTTTAGAATATGTTACTAATGAAAGTAATAAAATATAATTCTAGTAAATAAAATACAATCTTATGATACAATGCGAAGATAAAATAAAATACTCATACCTACTTTATCAAAGGTATTAATGTGCTTGTCTATATAATTTAAGTAAAAAACATTCAGGGTTAAATTTTAATCCATAACTCTAAACCAATGGACAAACAATTACTAAATAAGATATAAATAACCTGCACTGATTACGAAGATATTTTGCTAATCATATTGTTTGCGTTTTTAAGAATTAATAATTCGATTTTGGAATAGAATGAAATAATAGGTGTGTTTTATAAATAATACAACCCATGATCAATCCCAAAGTGTCCTGTAATTTATTAATTTCATTCATAATTTGGCTTTTAGAACTTTCACTTTTAAAGTTTTGTCTTTCTTTACGCCTACTTAGTCTACAATTGTGAATTAAAAGGTTCCAATGTCGAGGTGACGAGCTTTTCAAAATGTCCATTGGTGACATAACTTTTCTGGAAGATGAAGTCGTGTTTCAATTCCAGATTCAAAAACACATTCTTCAAGTGTTTTTATGGTCTCTAATTCAGAATGGATAAACGTATTGAAACAATACATAGATATGCGAGGAAATATTGACAATATGTAGTAACTATATGAAACCCCCGTCCTATCGGACAGGACCAGGATGCTTAATAAAAAAACTCCTGGTAGACCCCCGCCGCTAGACCGCTCCATTCTAAGTCCAACCATATACTTAGCTTTAGCCTAGCACCTATATTGGCCGAGTCTATAGAGGGACAAATTTTGAACCTTAGTATACAGGGTGTCCCGAGTTTATTTTTACATCCCGAAACCCTGCATTAAGCTCAAAATTCTAAGAGAAAACGTCCAAATAACATATGGTCAAAAACGTACCGTTTTCACACAATTTCCAAAAATATAGCATCAGCGCAATAGTTTCCTCTCTGTCTCACTCATTTGTTGAGCGTAGGCAAGACAGAGAGAAAAGGTCGTGCTCGAACGAACGTTTTCACGCGCCGTTTGCGATGTAAACAAACTTTGGACAGTCCCATGTAACTGGTGTTAGATTTTGTCGCGTTAAGCTGTCGAATTGGGAGAAAAAAAAAAGAAAAAAAAGCAGAGCCGAGTAGTTGCCGGTCCTGGGAAGCAAACCCGATCGAGGCGGTTACAGTCGAGCAGCTTGCAGGTATCGACCTTCAAACTAGAGAGGTAATTCAAATGTTGCGCGCTTAGCGCTCATTGGCCAGCGATATTTTTGGGAATTGCAGGTTTTCTGAATGTAAAAATAAACTCGGGACACCCTGTATATATACTTACAAATTAAAGTACACACAGTCCTGAAAACCTCGAGGAAGAGGCGGTCTTGCTTCTAACAGTAGGAGAGAAGTAGTGAGTTCATGGATACGCGACAAGATTCTATTCATTTAAGTAAATTGTTACGAAAATCTAAAGTAGTAGGCGCCAGCTGATAAATCAATTCAAATAAAGAATAACAATATTTAAGTGATGCAATTGTTTCATCAACAATAGAAATAACAGCAAGACAAGACAAACTTTGAATTTAAAAACTCAAGAAAATATCAATAAATCTATGCAACTGTATTTTAATATACGCTCAATATACAGGGTGTAACAAAATATGTGTTCCAGGCTTAAAGGGTTTACTATAGAGGACATTAAAATAAACAACTTTTTTTTAGTAAAACTTTAATGTTAGACAAATAGTTAAGCCAAAATGACGCTCCAATTTTAAATCGCATATTTCTAGGTTTTAAAACTATTGAAATGTTATGAAAAGTATCTTATAGTATGTTTTTAACCATGCCCAATTGAAATTGGACAAAATTTTTGATCTATCGAAATTCATAATGGTGGATTCAATTTTCTCTTAATGTAATAATTTTATTTAAACAAAAATTAAGTTTTATCGGTTTTAAAATAAATAAAAAAAGATGGTGCAGTTGATTTTTAAAAATTTCAAAAAAAATGTGCAATGTCGTTTCTTGTGGAGACAAAATCTTCAACCAATTTTAATGAAAACTTACAAACATGTATTTTAAATATTTTAAACATAACTGTCAAACAGATTTTTAATAACCTCAAAAATAAAAATATTATAAGGTATTAAAGTCGAAAAAATAAAACCATTAATGTCGTTCGAATACTATGAAATTTTGCAGGAATGGTCTCTAAACTCTACTAAAGATTTAAAAGCCGACGAAAAGGATGATTAATTTATCAACTCGAAGGACGGACCAATAATCATTCTCACACATCCTTTTCGTCGGCTCCCCCAACATGACATCGTGGCACTCTTCTATGAAACAAACGTATGGTAATAAGTGGCCCGAAGAAGCACCCGCAAACCACATCAGGGTGCGAAACGTCGCCAAATTTTTTAAACCAGTACTGGTTTTCCTGTCTTTAAAAAAAAACCTTCCAATTAAAAGGGTCCAAGAGGGCAATTCCACCTACTTGGCAGAACATCAAGATTAAAGATTTAAAGTTAATTTAACGATAAATAATTAGTTATTCGCACATATTCGGTTGCCGAAAACTGTTATGCGGTTTCTATCAGGTTTGTGCAAAAAATTGATTTGTTTTTAATAGCATGATTCAGTATAGTTTGAAGCAATACCGAGTTGTACTGGTAATGAAACGAAACATGGATTCCTTTGTTGAACATGCTTTGGCCTAAAAAACTAAAAATAGATTTGCAGACGAATTCACTCTTAGCACTTACGTTATTTAATACTGAAGTAGGAAACCTAATATACGAGGTGATTGTTTGAAACCGTACATTAGAAGAATCTAGGGATGGGGAAATCGTATGGCTCTGAAATTTTGTTGTTGGTCGAAGTTTGTTGTGATCTTTGTAATAAAAATATTTTTAAGATGGCGGCACTTCGGGAAATACCGGAAGTGGACACATACTCTCTTATTTCAAATACAATTACATATTTGTCATGACATTTCTGGTTTTAGCAGTTAATTTTAAATGAATTTTTATCAGCATTCCCTATACCTAACTGTATAGCCGTTCTTCAGATATTTTAACTTTACAATCATTTTTTACATTTGTAACGTCACGCTTGACGTCATATACCGTCGTTACTTTTGCACATATAACACTAAAATTGGGACGGTGCGCAGTAGAAATATTGTTTTTTTATCGCCATTATACAAAATGATATAGCTCTACAGGGTGTCCAAAATTTAATTTTCAAACAAGACAATTTCAAACCGCAAAAACTCGGTTTTTTCAAATACGATGCTGTACTTTTTTTCGTCGACTTCGATACAAAATTAAATAATGAGTCAATCATTAATAGCAACTGACGGAATGCTACCCTGACGCGTTCCTCCAATTTTTCTCTGGTTTGAACTGGGCCGGTATTTTTGGAAGTGCCGCCATCTTGAAAATATTTTTAATAGAAAGATTACAACGAACTTCGGTCAAAAACAAAATTTCAGAGCCAGACGATATCCCCATCCCTACATTTTTTTAATGTACAGTTGCAAACAATCACTCTGTATAATTGTTTCTTTTTGTTATTATGGTCTCGTAGAATAACGATCTTCGGCAGCAAAAACGATTTAATGTGAATCATAAACGTTTTAAATGACCATATTGAAAATAGATACGAATTGTATAATTATATTAAATTAACATTGGCGACACTGAATCTGAAACGTCCCCTTCTCCTTTTCTATTTCTCCAAACTTTTAGAAAGTTAGCAACTACTACATTATAATAGTGATTGTGAATAAACGAATTTAATGTACGTATATTGTTGTGAAAACTATATATTTATCTTTGCTTCACTCGGTATATGCATTGTATATTATTCTATTCTGTGGAATGCAGAATATTCAATTTTACACAGTGACCCTAAAATGACTCGATTGTGAGATTTTTCCGGTGAAGGTTACGCATATAATGCATTTACCGTTTGTGTATTAGTTATCTTCATTAAAGGCCCAAAGTAATTTTGGTAAGCATATTTTGTTAATATTTCTTAATGTAACAGTGTGCCTTCATTGTTCGCCGATGTGTAATAGCGGTTTGGGGTTTTCTCTCTTGCTGCAGCGTAATGTATCATTCCGTATCTCTCACGCAAATTTTGAGGCTATAAATATTGATAAATAATCAAAGAACCGTTCTAATTATGCATATATTCCTGGAATCAAAAACGCTGGAATTCCAAAGCAACTGATCAGTAATATTGCAAAGAAGAACAACGCCCGTACACCATTCTCGTATTACTTTGCTATTAAAATTTACTACCTGCCTTAATCATTTTCATTGCTTGAAAATTTTTAAATAACGTAAACGCACGTAACTATTTTTTAATTAATTATGATTTAAAATTTAAATAGTGTTTAATATACCTATCTGTAAAAATCCAGATACGAATTTAAAACATTTAATCAATGTTTAAAATAATTAGTTAATTTCATATTGTTCACGTTTTTACTGATATAAAATTTATTTTATGATTTTCATGTATGAACCTTTTATATTATATAATTATACAATTATTAAATTTTAAATGACAAGACTGATAAATGAAAACTTCTTCTTTCCCGACTTCCAAATCTAAAAGCTCATGTTATGCTATTATACAGCGTGTCCCACGACTGGTGTTACAAAAGGTGTGCGAAATGACCAATCTTTGAATCTCAATTTGATTTTTTGTAACTAAGCCCTGCTTGGTATGAAACTCATTTCTAGTACACTTTGAGGTTGTAAAATCATGTAGGTCTTTCTGTTTCAGGTAAAGTACCTTTTTTGTTCACAATATGCTAAAATATTACTAAGAAAAGTTGTGCACAATAACACGGTACGACCGCATACAAAATTTCAAAACCATCTAACTAATTTGAATAAATAGTTATTTTAACAACAGAGACATAAAATAAAGAATACGACAAGCCGTACACCATATCCAAATCAAGGGAATTTCGGAACAGTTTCAGAGAATTTAGACATCGAATAAAACGGTGTGCATAAAAAGATGGTAGTTCTATAAATAATAGATTTATTCTAGAGCAAGATAATAATTATTACAATTGCGAATAAATAATTTCATTTCATTGAATCTAAAAAATAAAGATTTAATCAAAGTATGTAGATCGTCCTGAAATTTTGTATAGGTACGGCCCTGTTATTCTGAATAACTGTTCTTAGTAATATTTTAAGATATTGTGAACGAGAAAGGTACTTTACCTTAAACGCAAATTGATCTTCCTGTCAAGGCCTAACTGATTTTATAAACTCGAAAGTATGCTAAAAATAAAAGATGAAATTGGGATTGAAAGATTTTTGATTCCGCACACCTCTTGTAGCATCACTCCTGGGACACGCTCTATACTAAAGAACTGTCTCACTATTCCGAAGTTCACTTACCTTCTCCGACGTGGATATTTCAGGACTTGGTGGATTCCTTAGATGATAACGTACGAACTACAATGGAAGCAATAGTAAATACCTAATTCAATCAATCGCAGTAGCCAGTTGCTACCCTTCCAGTACGTTATGGGGGTTTCGGAATTAAGAAAATAAAGGATGTGTTGTTACCAGCTTTTTTGTCTTCAGCTAACAGTGTTTGCTATCACGTCAATTTAATGTATTCAATTATTAGAGATGTGAACCAGATAATGGTTTACGCTGAAGCAGAAAACATATGAACTGAGATTCCTAGTTTTTAAATCCCAGGCGTACGTTCACAACAGCGAAATTGAGATGAGGTTGCCATGCTCCATTTTCAAAATTCTATAGATCTTACCGACAATATTTCAAAAGCAAGATATTTAACATCATGTTGTAAAGAATCTGGAGCTAGGTTTAACGCATTACCATCCAACTCAATTGCTACACTACTGGAGAATAACACTTTCAGAATTTCAGTTGCACTGATATTAGGATGCAGATTATGCTTGTCGCATCAATGTAATTGTAGAGACCAAGTTGATGAAAGTGGACTCCATTGACTATTTTGTAAAAACGGACATTCATCGTTAAATCAGATTTTGAAGAGAAGATTAGCAACTGCTCATATTCCTGCGATCTTGGAACCTTCAGAATATGTATAGATGATGGTAAAAGGCCAGACGGAATGACGTTAGCTCCGAGGTCAAAAGGTAGAAATATAGTTTGGGATACGACGTGTTGGAATACTCTTGCTCCATTATACATAAATAGATCTTCCAAAGAAGCAGGAGTTGTAGCTGAAATGGCTTGTAGCAGGGAAAAGTATTACTACAAGGGCAGATAATTATATTTTGTTGGATTTGATTTAGAATCAATGGGCCCAATTTGCAAAAATGCTCTTACATTTATTAACAATCCCGTTCATAGATGTTTTTCTTTAAGGGCTCAGTATTGCCGTTCAAAGGGGAAATGCAGCCTTAATAATGAAAACCTTACGCTTCTTACTAAGTAAGGAGAAAGTTTTCCTACTTTAAAACATTTCTTTTTATAAATGTTTTTTTTATAATAAGTTCAATAATTTCTGAACTTTCCTAGAATCTGATTTAGAATCGTTGTGTTGATTGTGCAAATGTAGGAATACGGATTGGATTGAATTAACTACTTTAAACTTTTAAAGGCTCTTGTTTTATGAGATCAAGACGTTCACTAAAAAAAAATAAAAGTAATCTACTGTATTTTTTATGTTTCAATAACAATTCTATTTAATGCGGCTTTTTAAATTGCATAGTTTCGGCTATTTTGCATTCTTTATTACTCGAGACTTCTATTATAATTATTTGCAAGTAGGTACAAGGTAAGATTATTATCTTCCGGGTTGAGCCGTGTTCGTCCTTCCTTCCTACGTTCTCTGCTTGACGTTTCGCTAACCATGCTGTTAGCTTCTTCAGAAGTTACTCTAAAGACTGATGTTGTTGTCTTCTGCTCCTCGTTATATACTTATGTTCCGCTACGGTTGGTTGATGTCGATCAGTGACGGGTGGTTGGTTTTCGATGGTTGGTTGATCTTCTGTTTGGTGTTGACTAATTTTGTGGTGACATTTGTTTTCTTTGTTTTTGTGAAGAGTTAGTTTCCACGTGTTGCTTAATCGGTAACCATCTTCTCGATTGAAGTTGTTTTTATTTTTCATAATTTCTAAGGAATTCTCTGATTATCCTTGGATAGTAGTTGTTAGTCCTTGATAGAACTTTAGCTTCCTCGAAGTTGATGATGTGTTTTCCCTTTTCGTGTAGATGTTCTGCGATTGCTGATTTATCTACCGCTCTGGACTTGGCGTCTCGGTGATGTTCTTTTAATCTACATTTTATGTTGCGTCCGGTTTGACCAATGTAGACCTTTCCACATGAACAGTCAATTTGGTAGACCCCTTTTTTTAAGAGTTTCGGCAGGTTGTCTTTATTACAAGGTAGTAGTTGCTGGATTTTTCTAACCGTTCCAAACCTGACACCGATATTCTTCTTCTCCAATGATTTTCTTAATTTGTCAGTTACTCCAGCAATGAATGGCAAACGAGCTTAAGTGGTGACCTGTTCCTTCTCTTTTTCAAATTTCCTGCGACAGGCGGCTCTTACTTCTTTTCTGGTATAGCCGTTCTTCATTAGGGCTTGTTGGACTTGTCGCAGTTCTTCTGCCTTGTGAACATCGTCAGGAATCTTGTTAGCTCTATGCAATAAAGTTTTGATTAGAGACCGCTTCTACTGTAAATGGAGGTATCGGTCAGTGTGTGTCTATTTACGATATACACTATGAACCAACTTGTTGTTATCCCTCGTTTCACTAGAACATCCAGGAAGGGAAGCTCCTTATTCTCTTCTGTCTCCATGGTAAACTTGATCTTTTCGTGCTGAGTGTTGAGGTGGTTAAGAAATACAGTAAGTGCTTTTTTCCCATGAGGCCATATGACAAAGGTATCGTCCACGTATCTGAACTAACATTTCGGTTTCTTTTCGCTGGATTGAATGGCTTCTTGCTCGAATGCTTCCATAAAGATATTCGCAATAACCGGTGATAATGGTGATCCCATGGTTGCACCTGATTTTTGTTCGTAGAAATCTCCGTTCCATAGAAAGTAAGTTGTATTCAGACAGATTCTTGCTAGCTCTGGTATGTCTTCTCTTAACCCATGGGTTGTGCACAGTTGTTTTATGATGTTATGTGTATCGTCGACTGGTACGTTAGTGAATAGCGATTCTACATCAAAACTAACTAGTATATCGTCATTGGTTACTTCCAGAGTCATCAGTAATTCTTCACAAAAAATTCAGTTCTTCTCACGTACGGTTGTAGAAACTTAGAGAAACTGGAGATTCATATGTGCTGACAATTGGCCTTAGGGGGTTACCAAATTTGTGAATTTTTTGGAAATCCGTTTAGTCTAGGTGGCCTGGTCCCGGAAGGTAGCAGTTGACGATGTTGATCGACTGGTATAGCTGAATGTTTGATTGCGGCTCTCGTTTGTTTTTCAATTTTGTTGGTTGGATCTCCTTTTAACTTGGTGTAAAGTTGTGGATCCAGTAGTAATTTGATCTTCATTTTGTAGTCTTCGGTGTTCATGACTACTGTAGCGTTGCCTTTATCTGCGCGTGTCACCATGATTTCTTGATTGCTTCTGAGTTCTTTTAATGCAATTTCTTCTGCGCGAGTGATGTTCCTACGTGGAGCTTTGGAACGTTGTAAAATCCGGCAAGTCTCGTGGCGTATTTCTTCTGCTTCTTCAACCGGAAGCTTTCTGATGACACTTTCCACTTCTGCTATTATCTCTTCTGTGGGTATCTTGCTTGGAGCAATGGCGTAGTTCATCCTTTTTGACAGAATTGATATGCAGTCTTCGGTGAGTGGGTAGTCCGACAAGTTTACAACTGTTTTGTTTTCGTCCAATTTATAGCTGGTTTGCTGGTGCTTGGTACTTAATTTCACAAACTTCTTGATATGCCTGTTAGTGGTTGATTGTAGGTGGTATTCCCCATGTTCGTAGCTGATGCGATCTATGGTGTTCCATGTTTCTTTATCCAGTATGCTGCTCAGTTGTAGATGTAGCAGGTATAGTTCTGTTGACGTTATATGCAGTTGATGGTAAGTATAACGTACTCTTTCTCAAGTGAGTGCCTTCTCACTACGTTCGATGATTCTTCTTGCACGATTTGTTGCGATATGATGGCGAATTTTCACAAAAGTAGGCGTCACCTCCTGGTCTCGGCATCGTCGTAGATATGCTATTGAGGATAGCAGTTGATTCTTCCTCTTTCGTAACTTATCCAGTTTCCTGGTTTTCTGGTAGATATCCTCCCCGTAGAGGCGTCTAATGTATGAATGTAAGCTTTCTCGGCTGTTGTCACTAAGATTATTATCTTCTGGGTTGAGCCGGAAACAAAGAAAACAAATGTCACTACAAAATTAGTCAACACCAAACAGAAGATCAACCAACAATCGAAAACAAACCACCCGTCACTGATCGACATTAACCAACCGTAGCGGAACATAGGTATATAACGAGGAGCAGAAGACAACAACATCAGTCTTTAGAATAACTTCTGAAGAAGCTAACAGCATGGTTAGCGAAACGTCAAGCAGAGAACGTAGGAAGGAAGGACGAACACGGCTCAACCCGGAAGATAATAATCTTAGTGACAACACCCGCGAAAGCTTACATTCATACATTAGGTACAAGGTGTCTATCTATAAATTGACACATTTTAACAACTTATAACTCGAGAACGGAAAAAGATATCGACAAGCAGTTTTCACTATACTTCAAGTTTTTGTTGACAACGTTGCCACATGTAATTTTTTTATGGAAATTGACGAAAAAAAAATTAAGTTCTTTGAACCAAAATTGTGAGCTTAATTTAAATAGGACACCCTATAATCCTTAACATCATTGGAAAGGCCATTCTAAAAATGTATACATTGTTGGCATTAACCCACGTTTTTAGGGAATAATTTACTTTTTCATGAAACCATGTCAAGAACTTCCAAATCTAAAAGATCATATTCTAACAGCTTGTAACTAGAGAATGGGACAATGTATTGAAAGCCGGTTTTACTGAATGTCTTAAGAATGTTTCAATTTTTATCTAACGTGGTTGCCAAGTCTCAGACGTCTAAAAGTTTCGTTAAAAAATTACTTTTTTAAATTCATATGAAAGGCTTTTGTCGAATGAAACTACTAGTATTTCTAATAATTATCTGCAAATTTTTTCCATAGATTATCATTTAAAGGATTATATTAAGCATTTTCAGTACATATTTTCTATTTAATGTTCCCGTTTTTGTAAATTGACTTACCAAGCTAATAGTGGCTTAATAAATGATATTAATTTATCAAGGATGCTGTGTAACGCGAATCGAGTTGACAGAAGTGTCAGATTAGTGCAAGAAGTTCTTGACATGGTTTCATGAAAAAGTAAATTATTCCCAAAAGCGTTGGTTAATGCCAACAACGTATACATTTTTGGAAAGTACAAGAAATGGTCTTTCCAAGAATATTATAGTATCTCAATACGGGTTGGACCTTCTTTAGGAGCTGTTCTGGAAGGGATTTAATCCGTTAAAGGCCCCTGTTCTTTTTTTCGCCGATATTTTAGTCACTACGTGTAATCTTTATCATGGCATCTAAAGAAATAGGCGCAATTAGATGCCTTGATAAAGATCACACGTAGTGACCGAAACGTCGGCGAAAAAAGAACAGGGGCGTTTAATGGATTACATCTCTTTCAGAACAGGTCCCACAGAAGGTTCAACCCGTGTTCAGATACTATAATATAATTACAACTTACAGGAGTTCCAATAATGTTAAGAATTATAGGGTGTCATATTTAAACTAAGCTCACAATGTTGGTTCAAGGAACTTAATTTTTTTTTCGTCAATTTCCATAAAAAAAATTACATGTGGAAAACTGTCTATTGATATCTTTTACCGTTCTCGAGTTATAAGTTGTTAAAATGTGTCAATTTATAGATGTACACTTTGTATTGCCACCATTATTTTTGACCTTTGAAAAATACTTTTTATTTAGTACATATCAAAACGAAACAAAATGTCAATACTTATTAAAAAGAGAAAATATTAATTATCTTCTTTTATTGTTTATGGTAATTAAATACAAAATAAAAAGTAAAAATGGTAAAGATGTAAACATGAAGTTGCTGAATGAACGGATATTTGTTGTCCTACTATTTCGTATACGTTACTTTTGCTTGTATAGGTAAGCTGAAGTTATAAACTTTTATGTCACTTGTTAATGAGCATTTTCAATACTCGAATAAAAAACCAAATTGATGTACTTTTACCAGCGTACTCAAGGATAAAAAAAATTAAACTGGAGCATTGCATTTCTGCCAATTATTTATTGTTACGAGCTGCGGGTTATAATAAAAACGTATTGCCACACCTTAGTGATGGTAAACGTAAAAAACTTACCTATCTGGTCTGTCGGTGTAATCTCAGGTGATAAAAATTTTTATTTGTTAGTTGCTCTTGCAAATAAGAAAGAATCAAACCCGTTTCATATTACTACAAAATTTCATAACTGTTTAAATTTATTGGTGCTCTTAAATATTCATTGACAATATAATAATGCGTGCCGTACAGGTTGAAACTCAATATTGCCTGTATCAGGTATGCAATCTATACGTTAATTTTTCTTTTAGACATAAATATTAATTGACATGTACGTACATCCACCAAGGATCAAATGTCTTCTTACAAATGTGAAACGTAATCTCCAACTATTCAATTGTTGTGCAAGTTTTTTCAATTTATTATCATGTCATGTATCAAAATAATTCTTGTAATTTATTATATATTCCTTAATTATTATTTTGTATATATGCTTAAGCATGTGCATTGTTGTTAAAAATGTTATTATTAAACATTCGCATGCTTAATAATGACAGTTCTCCCTGAAAGCGTAATAGAATTGAAACTTTGTGACTAGAAAAAATTCAACAACTTAATAAATGAAATTCACCACCAACTTTATAATGAAGTGGAATTTTTCAAAAATTTATTCAATTGATAATACAACTGGCTATTAAACTTGTACAACCCAGAGAATTGGGAAAACTTTAAGTAAATCGATTTTTAATGTGGAAAAGTTATCAAAAACAGACGCTCAATAGTGTGAAATGTCAACAATCCTGGCCAAAAATAAAGATACACTTTTTGAATTTAATGACAATGGACTTATAAAGTTATCCTTAACATCATCACATTTTTTTAAATTGAAAACATATTTCAGGAAACATAAAAGACCCAGTAGGGAATGTTCAGATATTCAAATTGTCTTTCATTCTCGTTGATATATTTTAGCAATCGAAACGAATGAACATGATTGACTGCTCTTGACATTGTTTACTCAGTGAGCGGATTTTTTACGGATTTTGTCCTTCACGTTTTCCCTTGTGATTGGCCGCTGGTGATACACCATTTCTTTGATACGTCCTCGTAAGTGAAAGTCAAGTGTTAAGTTTTTCTTGAAAAATGGGCTGGATATCCTTCTTGTTGGATCCACATTCTTAAACGTATTGTAAGTGGAATACCGACTAAATCAAGCAGGATGTTTTCTAAAAACTCAGTGTCGAAAAAATGTGGACCAATGATTTGATCTCCTAAAATTCCGCAGAAGGTATTCAAGCACCAAACATGTTGGTTATCTATTTGACATAATTAGTAAGAATTCTCATCAAACCAATACATTCAATTGGTTTTGAATGTCGCCTCATTTGAAAAGGGGACCAAAATTCACTGTTTTAATAGGGAAGCTCATTAACCATAATAGTTATGAAAAAATGACCAACTATCCTCGATCTCTTTTTTTATCATTTTTTGTTTTTAAGTTAAAGACAAAAATTGGAGTTTTTGGTTTTTTTGGCTATATCTCGTCTATTTGTAGAAATTAAAAATTTTGACGTTCTTTAGGCACTTATTTAATGAGAATCAGTGGCGTAGTTAGTTTCAAAAAATACTTTTAAGTTACGATTTATTGCATAAATATTTTTTAATATTATTAGTGAGAATAAAAAGACTGTGTTTTACTGACCCTACTCTTGTTAACTCCTAATAAGAAGACCCATCCGTGAGAAATTTACATCTAAATTATAAAGATTAAGGAGTTTTACAATCATTTGTATCAGCCTTACAAAATTTTTATTTTTTTGTTTTCAATTATATAAGTAATGGGGGGCAAATAATTTATTTTACTGCTTTTAAGAAAAAATATAATTAGGAAGTTTTCATTGTTTTTTGGCCGACTTGTAAAAACTAACTAACTATTGGACTGATGAATAAAAGTAAGTAATGTAGAAAAACACATCGTGTCTATATTGACTAATACGAAAATTGTAAAATTATTTCGTTATTTGCCAATATGTATGAACTCTAAGTAAAAACCACGGTGTGTTTTTCACTTTAAAAAATATAATTCCAGCCTTACAGTATAAGAAAACTAAAGTCTGTATACTATTGGCGCGGAGTAATAAATCATAATTGCTTGAAATAATACCTTTATTTTCTTGTGAAAGCGGTATTTCTACGGTTAAGTAAAACCAATAAATTCTAACCAAAATACGATCATTGTGCCGCTCTTGCAGCAAATCGACCCATCTAGGGTCTGAGAACAATAGTTTATTCTGTGTAAACACGTTGCCATCAGCCCAGGTAATGACGAAACGAGAATCATAGCCGTAGATGTGGGTATTATACCAAGATACAAAAATAATGGTATATAATACGTAAGAAGTAAAATTTGTAATGTGATCTACTATACAAATAAAATAAATAACATATAAATAATATATGACATAAATATAAAATAAAATAGTAATGCAGATATCGTCAGTACATTTATTACAATTACAATTAATTTACGGGGACCGATTTTAGGCTTTTAGGATTGAAACAATAAAAGAAACCACATAATAATTTATATCAAAGTAGATTTTACTATTACAATATATTTACCTGATAAAAATATGATTTTCCAAACGTATCAGGTACCTACGCCACTGCAATACGGGAGATTCGATAATTCTGACAAGTTTATTACTCCGCGCCAATAGTATACTGAGTATATGTATCTATTACTAAATGATCCTAAACGATGCATACATTTTTACAGTTCGTATCTTTAACAAACTAGAGTGCTAGAATTTTAATTGGTAGAACACAGATGGTACGATGTCAATCCTAGGCGTAGCATTGTTGTGAAAAATCATCAATTCATTAAAAAAAGTGCCTGAAGAATTTTTAGACGAGATATAACCAAAAACTAAAAAAATCTAACTTTTGTCTATAACTCAAAAACAAAAGACAATTTTTGATTTCACTATTAGGTTGTTTTAAAAAAAAAATGAACCAAGATGGGTGATTCATTTTTGTCTTATCTATTATAGTTAATGAAATATTGAATTTTGGCAACCCTGTAATAAGAATTTGGTACATAAGATCCGGTTTGGGATTCACTATCTCTCAGATAAAAGTAACTACATCAAGATTTTGGAAATATTAAGAGATATAATTTTGGTTAAATAAGAAAAAAAGTAAAAATAAGAAAATAAGAAATAAGAATAAGAAAAAGAAAAATAAGAAAAAATGCTTAGTTATTATTTATACAATACTCTTACTTTTTAAATTAAAAAATAAATGATTTTTTCAGTATCGGTTGATAAATAATGAGAATAACTATTTTGCCATCCTTGATTATTATTTGCTTATACCGGGTGATTCAGTTTCGCGTCCCTGGTCTTGTATTTTTTTTACTGTAAGGAAAAATGCTAGTTAATAAATTTTCCAATTTTTTATTGGGCCTTCCTAAGGGAATGTTAACAAATCGACAGACAAACAAAGTATATTGTGTGTAGCTCGCCGAAAAACTGTTTTTATTGCCTATGAAGTATCCACCTCTTCCATCGGCCAAAAAAACACACACTTTCTCGGCTAAAAGAAAACACTAAAAACTATACTCGGACAGGTGTTTCGATACCTTTTTTGTTATACACAACTTTTGTTTATACATTTTTTTGATTTGATGCTTTTTGACCGTTCTACGTCAATAATATGACCAATATAGCAGGGTTTACACTGTTTAGATCTAGAACCATGTGATTGTATTTATATGTAATTTATATTTAGATAGATAAATTCAGATATTTCTGTAAGTAATTAATTATGCTTCGTACCGAACTGGATCGACATCAGACTGGTCAAGGCACCGAAACGTCTAAGCACTGAAACGGCCACACCGAAGTGGCCGGCACCAAACTGACCGCACAGAACTGTCCCATCCTTTTATAATATACCTTTTGAAGCGCATATTTTACACATCTTCCTATTTTGACGACATTTTTTGCAGTTTCAGACTAACAACATTTATGAGAAATTAAAATGTTCTTTTTGTGAATATCGTTCGAACTAAATTTTTTTTCGGTATTATTTAATTATGCCGTTTTTTCTGGGTATCAAATTCTGGAAAATTCTGCATGATAAGTGCATATGTTGGGTCTTTTTAACATTCATGAGATGAAGCTTGAGTCCATGACAATCATCAAATGGTTTCAATTGTGAGTGAAGTTTTGAACTTCCATCTTCATTTGAGACTGAATAATTAAGGCCACCGTAAATGACTCACAAAGATTTATGTTGACTGTCTTTATTTTATTTTCCACAATTTTTGTTTTGGTGATCTTTAGTGGTCGACACTGAACTTTTGATTTGTTTTTTTTTTAGTTTTTCCCTGATAGAGACAAATAGAGGTTTTGGATATTTTGTGTATTTTTATGAAATACACCTAATTAGTACATAACTATTTCTTGAAGGAATTGATAAAATACCATATGCCTCGTTGTCTATTAAGTAGGTTCAAAACTTTTTCTAATTTTGAGAAAAAACATAAAATGGAATTAAACGTATTCGTATTCCAGCTTTAATATTCAGTGTCGATGATGTAACCACTTTATCATTTTGTAAACATTTGACAAAAAATCTTACTTTTCGTAACTAGTGATAAATAGTTTTTCTTTTCCCAATTACTTTAATTATGGGAAAAAAACGCTTGATACGTCGAAATATTAAGTGAATGGTAGTTATCTTTTTTTGGTGGAATGCACATCTAGGAGTCCACCACTTCTGGAGACAATCAATTCTTCTTTAGAAAGTAACTTAATAATTTTTATTTGCGAAAAAAAAAGAAAGTGTTTAGAAACGGTTCTGTGTTTTCCGTCTTCATTAGGTGTTGACCATTAGATTAACCCATAATAATTAATTAGTTTAAAAAAAAAATAACAAATTAAGGGTTCCTGTGAATATAAGAAGTAAGAATTTCGAAAACTAAAATTGCCAGCGTAAGAGACGTTTTAAAGAGCATTTCGAAGAAAAAATGCGGATTAAAAATATTGTTGTTGTACGTTCTATCCACCTTTTCGCAGTAAGTTAATGATGTGAAGTATTTATTTGGTACATTATGTGACTCATTTGCTGCCTTAAAGAATTACACTCTAAAAAATTGTTTTAATCAATTTAAGTTGTTTCATGTGATTGGGAGTGAACGGTGTTGGTTAGTAGGTTACAGTTATTACAATTTTTTTTCTTTAATAAAATTACACTTACAATAACAATTTAATTTTTTTTCACGTAAAACTTGTTTTAATCAGTTTAAATTGTTTTCATGTGATTGGGGGTGAACGGTGTTGGTTGGTAGGTTACAGTTGTTACAATTTTTTTCTTTAAAAAAATTACACTCACAATAACAGTTTAATTTTTTTTCACGTAAAACTTGTTTTAGTCAGTTTAAGTTATTTCATGTGAACTGTAGTGAACGGTGTTGGTTGGTAGGTTAAAGTTTTTACAATTTCTTTCTTTAAAAAAATTACAATCATAATAACAACTCAAAAACAAACTATTTTTCAAGTAACATTCGTTTTAATCAATTTTAGTTATTTTCATGTGATCGGGGGTCATTTCATTTGATCGTGGGTCAACGGCGTTAGTTGCGCAGTTACAGTTAACAATCATTAATTTTCTGTGAAAAGGTAGGTGGAAAGCATAACTTTAACCTCATGGTGCATAAGTTTTGGAATTACAATAATATTTTTTGAGAAAATTATCAAATAATCCGCATTTTTTCTTTGGAAACATGCTCTTTGAAACCGCTGGTAATTTTGGTTTTTGGAAATTCTTGTGTTCGTTTTATTCACCGCCCCTCAAATTAAGTTTTAATGCTCTTACAAGAGTTTGTGTGTTGTAGTCTTCGAAAAATTATAATCCAAATTGCTGTGAACACGTTCTATCTTTCTACACTTGTCAGATGATTTTGTTTGACATCTATTTTGATAACAGTAATGGTAGTAAAACCGTCCAGACTCGGCCACATTTTGAATTCAAAATCGTTTAATTTTCTCTTTTTCTGTTTTCAGAATTATAAGAAAATCTTGTATATGTAAAGCGTAACAAAAAATGATTTTTGTAAATATCAAAACAATTAAGCGTTTTGTCACTGGTTACAATAGCTATGTTATAAACGATTGATTGACATAAACTTTAGTCTACTACAAAAAAAAGCTAACCAACTTATAATAAGTTATTTGCAAGATAATTTTTTTTGAAATTGTTTTTCTACTATAAACCATTGCATATATTTATTTATTGAGGCAGTTTATGTTTGATCAGGTATACTAAGTCTTTATGCGCTTGAAAACATACATTTGAATTTGGGGTTAACATAATTAATGGAATAATTTAATACAACTTCTACTTTGTGACCGTTATAATAAAAAAAAAACTAAGCCAACCTGCTGCAGTGCTATTTATGTGTTCATTATTTATAAGCACTTTACGACCCTTTCTAAAACCGTGCAATTCATTCAATTGATATATCACTGGCTTGCATAACACGCATTTATCTGTTAATTCCACCTACAAGTTCATAATGGTATCAAGGCTTTTCAAATGAGGTTGTACTTTTAGAAAAGTGCATTTTCGAGAGATGACTATTAAGTAAACTCAAGGTGTGCTAATTACTATCATTATTATCAGATGAAAGATTATAATATTAAACAATTTAGCTAATGTTGACACTTTAATTTATTCAAATGAATTATTCATAAAATTAATGTAATATGCTTAATAGACTCTTTCAAATGATTCTCATAATTTATAATTTATGACAAATACTTCAGCTTAAACTTAAAAAAAAATCATCTTCAAATATTTTTTCTTAAAATACCATGTTTTTTTAAGTGCTTATTTTGATTTACTGTTGTACACCAAAACATTTTTTTTGTGGTGGCGCCCAGATAGAAAAATTAGTTTTTATTAAACAAATATCCTATTAAATAATACATTAGATTATTTTATCAAGTTTTTCAAAGAGTTTTAAAGAATTTAGCAACCATTTAATTATTAACAGTTTATTAGTTATTTCAGTTTTAATTTATAACAAATTTAAACTTAATCAAATGAATGACGTGCTTCACGTTAATTCAAATAAAAAATAGAGTGTGATTTAATATTATTCTTGGATGTTTTTTTAATTTTATACAATCAAATAAAAAATAATGTATGATACTTAACATAAAATACTATTATTGTCTCCTGTTGTGTCTCCCAAACATTCTTAATGATCTTAGAACAAATCCAATAAAAGTGGTGTGGCACTTTAGTAGGTTATCGTAAATATTTCCACGTTAGGTATTCTAGTATTTCTACACGAGCACTATCATCTTGAACCTTCGACCCAAACTCATTTCGAGTCAAGTGTCGAAGATAATTTTTAATCTTTCCCAAAAACTAATGACAGATCCTCTTCATTTTAGTTCGAATTATATTTAAATTATAGAGGTTCCAGTAGATGAGGTTTTAAGTTCAAGTTCTGAAATAATTTAGTTTTTAATATTCATTCAATAATATATAACTTGAATAAATGTAAGTCGACCATGGTCATATCGCGGTCAGATCTCTCTTCGTCAGACAATGAGTATCTACCACTCAAAAACGCAACATATGGTAAAATGAGACAATTCACAGAGACATGAAATATTTCAACTCAAGACGTACTAGATGTCAATACAAGATTTAAATATTTTTAGTGGAAAACAAAATGAAATTGACAGAAATGTCATTTTATGCAATATTTTTCAACAAAATTTTAAAGATAGACGTGGGTTAAATATCCATAATAGGCGGATTCACAATAGAAAATCTTTAAACCCTCAAATGATAACGTGCCCTGCTAGTGTCTCCATAATTCCTTACAGCCTCAAATTTGGAAAAAATCTTGTTTTAAAGAAAACGCTTCTAGGTGTTCTGAAAAAGTCAGTTGTCGATTATGTGAGAATTCTATCCCTTTTAAAAACAAACTGGTCTTAAAATTTATATGTCTTGCTGTCACCTATAAGTAAATGTGGCTAACATGGAAGTAGATCCAACTGTCGATTACCAAGTAAAAATTGCGAAACTGAAATCTAATGCAGAATCTTTGAAGCGTATACCTAGATGAGCAAGAATATCTCTTGCAACAGAATTAACTTTGGTCATCAAATCCTGCGTTTCTTATAGTTTTGAAGCATGGGAAGATTTTTATTATTTTCCTTTTGTATTTTACATATTTCTTCAAAATCATCCGCAAAAGTTGTTAACATGCAAGGTAAAAGAAAACTCACCCTTAAATTTGAAACGCCCGTTTTAATCATGAAAACTATAAATGCTGAAAGCACAATTAATGATGGTGATTACACGGAGCTATTCGTGTTTTTAGATCAAAAGATAAATTTGCAGTTGAAAATTCTAGTACAATAGAAAAAACATCCAACTCCTTCTCGTATTCTTCATCAACCTTCACTTCCAACAAATCAAAATTTAGTGCATACTGTTGATAAAAAAGACGTTTACGGTACAATTATGTCATTTTCTACCGGTTCAGCTGCTGGTTTTGATGGTTTAAGACTGTAATGTCTTTTGGTTTATTGTTGGTAGTTCAATTACTAAAGGCTTACTTTACACTTGTACTTGATTGTATTTTGTATATGTACATAAAAAATATTAAGAAGAAATATGTTATAAAAACGTGATTGACATTGATAACTGTAAGTCATAACAATCAAAATCAAAAATAATTAGAAAATTAGAAAGTGTAGAATGTGTAGGGAGGGGTGGAAAAACTAGAGAATTAGAGTGCAGTGAAGTAAGAACGGATGAAAGAGCGAGAAAACTGTTGCTGGGAAAGAAAGGTAAGGTGTTACGCCACCAAATTTGAAAATCAAATTTGTAGCAAACGAATGTACCGGCTAGCTAACGGCGAGGGGTGAGTTAGGATTTGTCTCTCACTTACCGTTCGAAGACTAAAGGTCCTTACATTAGGTCACAGTCGGTGTTGTCAGGCGCCACCCTAATCTTTTAATTGTTAAGACAAATGTTCACTAAAGAAAAGGGAGAAATGCAAACACTTGAGATAATAAAAGAAAAAAATTCTTACGAACGGTCTCTATTAAGGCTTTAACACGGTGTCCTAATTCTATAACGTATTGCGTCGCTTAATACAAAAAAAACAAACAACAGACAAACATGCAAACGGTAAGCTACCCCGTTTACCGGGCGAAGGAACAGATATTTAACCGCGCTCCTAAAACTATTACATTATGTGGGTAAATCAACGAAACGAGTCTGTGGCCTAGTCAAATACGTAATTTTTACTGTAACATCAACTCGAACGTAACATGCCCTGGACTCGGTTTGATCATTTATTTACCATTGAACAAGATTTTAACACTAACACTAATTTAAAATAAAACCAAACATAAAAATAAAATAAAAATACCCTAAACGCGGTTTAATTTATTTCACCAAACGCAAACTCACACCCAAAAGCACGGAAGTTTCGGAAGTAAAAGAGTACTTACAGTTTTCTTTCTTCCAATCCAAAATGCGAAAGATGATCCATTTATTGCAGAATAATCCACTCGGAACCATTTATTTCCAAAATCATCTACCAGGAACCATTGATTTTAATCCAAAGTCTTGTATAACATGCCCATAACTTGCATGTTTCTTAATTAAAATTTCGTGTGCACAAGAGATTGTTCACCATCCGCAGTGCGGTTATTTTGATTTCAACCTTAATCAAACGTTATTTTCTTTCACGGCCACAAACGAGAGGTCCTTTTTGTGGATACACATCAAACGTAATTTTCACTCGCGCCCTCGAAAAGTTTGCGTTGAAACTTACATTTTTCGGCATTTAACGGTACTTAGGCGGTTGTTTTAATTTTAATTAAACAACATTAATCCGCACTATTTGGTACATGTCTATTAGCTACATGTCACTTGTCGTGAGTCTACTTAAAAACTGACATTTCCCCAAAAAAAGGTGACAAATGGAATTGTGTGAATAAGGGGTAGTGGAAAAAGAAAGTGGATAGAAGAAAGAAAAGAGAGGTAAATAAGAATAGAATGAAGAAAGGAGTCAAAGAGATTTTTTTTGTTTTTTTTTGTTGTTGTTTTTAGTGTTTATTTTGTAAGTTAAGAAGATGCCGAATCTTTTGTTAATGTAGTTAGACAAATAAATTGAATTGAATTGAAACCGGTGTAGGAGTAAAAAGTCGTTGTGGGGCCGCCGTTTATGCAGTTAGAACTTTCATTTGCATGAATAGTTCAACAGAAGTATTATTGAAGATTGACGTTGAGAACGCATTTAACTCTGTGGAACGCAATATAATGTTTCAAAATGCAAAAGAAGTTATTCCACAGGTTTACCCATACCTTTGACAGTGTTATTCTTTACCATCAAAATTAATGTATAAACGGCCCAGCTATATTTAGTTAGTCGATCCACTCTACGATTATGAAACTCTCTTCAAAACTCAATGTTTGGTATCTTGATGATGGCACTTCAGAAGGTTCCTGTGGAGAAATATTCGTGATTTAGATACCATTACACATGAATTCAAAAATATTAGATTGTCTCTAAACTCTCAAGTGTGAATTATACTTTGCAAAAAACTTAACAAAGGAAAAATCTCAACGATTTTAGAAACAATTTAATCTCTTAGTCCTGATACAACGCATATTATCACCATTAACGAAATATTCCTTCTTGGTTCATCATTAACTAAAAAAGCTTTCTCTTCACTTGCAACAAATATCATGAAAAAATGCACATCCTTGGCCAAGAACACTTTGGAAATTTTGTTAAAAGTTAGTCTTCCTCCGTTATCTTGGAATCAAACATCTTTACCTACTTCTTTGGGTGGCTTAGGAATTTGCTCCATATCGAATTTGTCTTTGCCTACTTTTTTTGGCTTCCATATACTGTACGCCGGATCTCATCGTAACTATTTTCAATCCGTCTATGACAGACTTTGAGGTCCAATACAACACAGAAGCTTTAAATCCCTGGGGAACAAAACATCCTAATTTAAACATTCCCAATAAACCAACCTTTCAAAAGTGCTGAGTTTTCTACTCATGAAGAAGAAACACAAACATCTTTTGTCTAGGTTTAAGTCACCATACAAAGTCATTCTACTTTCGGCATCCGAACATGAAGTTTCTGCATGGTTAGATGCTTTACCCTCCGCCCAATTAGGAACTCTTTTAGACAAACACGTCTTAAAAATTGCCGTGTCTTTACGAATTGGCTCAGAGATTTGCCAACCCCATATGTGTATGTGGAGTTCTTGTTGAAAAGTTAGATCATTATGGTCTTTCTTGTCAGTAAAGTTCTGGTAGATTTTCTCGTCATAACTCTATTAATAATATTTTAAAACGTGCTTTTTGTATTTTTTCCATGCGGTTTACACCAAAATGATTGCAACCGTCCAGATGGCATGATGCAATTCCTTGACAAAAGGGTCGTTCTTTCGTATGGAAGTCACTTGTGGCACCAACTCATTTAGTTAATAGTTGTCTACATCCTGGAGCAGCTGTTAGTATAAAAGAACGTTTGAAATATCACAAACTCAAAGAAATTAAAGACGACTATTGAGTTTTACCTTTTGCTGTTGAGACTCTAGGGACATGGAGTTTAGCTGAGAAAACTTTGGTGAACGATCTTGGTAAATCATGAAAAACAAATCTGGTGTACCTCAAACAAAAAAAGCATTGCCATACAAAAAGGGAATGCTACTATGGTGTTGGAGACGGTAGATAAGTGATAATATGGAGGAATTATTTGATATGTTTTAAAAAAAATTGTACTGTTTTAATTTTGTATTTAATATTAATTACAATATTAATTTAATTGTAAAAAAATTAAAAATTAATGTAATTTTATTAATTAGATAAAGAAGAAAAACGATCAATTCTAACATTCAACAAAATCGTACGAGTTTCAAGTACCTTACCGCTAACAAATATAATCTAATAACTCTAATTAGTCGAGAAAATTAAAAACGATGTTCGCTAGAATGCGTTAATAGTTTAGTAAGAAGATTTTATTAATAAGAGGTTTAAAATTGAAAACTTTGAAATCCCATCTTGGAATTAAAAGTACAAGTATGAAACGTCAGGTTGAATTACTGTTTGGAAAATATTAAAAGAATTTGGTTTTTAAAGAAATTTACATTGTTTCTTACACACAAATCTTTAAAATGTATGATATTACAAACTGAAAAGTAATAACTGAGTTTCTCTTTTAATAATTGAAAATGCAAACTTAACAAACGGAGATCCCATTAAAGAAAATATAAAAGAATATCTAGTCTAAATGATAGTGTTTGAGTGATCGCCTTGAAATGACTTGATTGGTCTATCGTTCCCTGTTTCCGATGATTTTACATCTTGTCTCATATATTGGTCTAAAAGCCTTTAGTAACAGGTAAATAACCAATAAGACATAATATACTAAGTGACATAGAAAGAAGAACACCCAGTAATAATGAATTTATTTGAACAATTTTTTGTATACTAGTGTATACGAATTAGATTAGTAAACGATCACAATTTGATAAAAATTAAACTGTTAACTTCTTCAACAAACTTAATAATGTGTTGCTCCACCACGATGTCTTGTGCACTCATTAACACGTCTGGGCATACTTCTAATGAAGTGATCGATTTCTTCTTGAGGTATCTCATCCCATGCTATCTGTAACTGATGCTGCAAAGCCGCTAGAGTTTGTGCAGGGTGAGGTAAATTGAGTAATCTTCTTCCCATAATATCCCAGACGTGCTCGATGGGCGAAAGATCGAGAGATCTTGGTGGCCAAGGCAACAAAGCAATTTGATTGGCCTCAAAATGAGCCAAAGAAACCCTAGCAACATGAGGTCGTGCGTTGTCTTGTTGGAATGTGCTGTTGGGGATGGTCTGAACATAAGGTACAATATGAGGGTCTACGACCTCCTGGATGTAGCGCGCAGCAGTCATGTTACCTCTAATGAAGACCAAAGGTGACCTACTTCCAATAGCAATAGCTCCCCATACCATAACTCCAACTGTGTGGTGCACATGCCTATTCACAGAAAATTGGGATCTTGTCTTTCACCCTTGCACGACCGTCATGCATACCCAAACAGAATCTGGATTCATCACTAAAAACAATTGAATTCCATTCTTGGTCCCAATTTGCCCGTTCTCTACACCACGCTAGACGATAACGTCGATGCTCTGGAGTCAGTGGTAGCACAAAAAGGGGACGGTATGAAAAGAGCCCAAAGGTTCTTATCCGTCTATAAACGGTTTCCATGTTCTTCAAACCACTGTTCCGCAATCGCCCGTGTAGAAGAGAAGCGGTCCCGTAAAGCCAATAGTCTAAGACGGCGATCTTCGCGTTCTGTGGTTCTTCGACGACGTCCTGTACCTCTCGCTCTTCGTGTACGGCCCTCTTGGTTCCATGCCCGAACACAGACTGCCACAGTGTTTAAACTCCGTTGCGTTCTAGCGGCTATATCTCTCATAGACAAACCAGCCTCACGCAATCCCACAATTCTACCCCTATCAAACTCGCTTAATTGCCGAAAATTATGGCGTCTTCGCACTGGAGGCATTGTGATTGAATTAAAGAAGCTCTTTGAAATGCAATTTAAATCGCTTAAATGACAACTGTACTTACAAATGCTTAATTCATTGTTTTAGGGCTACTTAATCGTAAATGTTTTTGAATGAGGTTAACAAAACAACCGCTAGGGCAATATGGCTGAAAAACTGATCGTTTTTATCTTAATATAAACAAATATATTCCCAAAAAAAATTTACAAAATATTCATTATTACTGGGTGTTCTTCTTTCTTTGTCACTTAGTATACATCTCAGGAAGGAGAGGCTTTAAAAACCTTGATTATTCCAACGTTATTCTTTGAACAACTTTTCATTTGATTTTATTAAATTTCTCCCTCGATCAAATCAAATTTCTTTAAAATCTGTCACAATGTAATATATGATTTATTATTCCATTAAGTCAAATTGTGACGTTATAGATATGACTAAGGTCTTCCTAAAAAGGTTTTTCCTATTTTTTAATATTTTTAAAAAGTGGCAGAATGAGGCTAATATTTTAAACTTTGGAAAAGCAACATAAAACAGCATTTTGGTTGTACTAGGACTGATTAACAAAGATTGAGACTAAGGTTTTTTACAAACATACTATATTGTTCCATTGCAATTTTTACCAGATATTTTCAAACTAACACTTCTTAATTGAATGCACTTTTGTTAGTCTTAGAACAGAGTGCAAGCCATTCTTCGTCAGAACTTTGGGAATCCCTTCACTTTCTTTTGAGCACTGTTTCATTGCTCTGAAATCGAATTCTTCGGAGTTTTGCCATGGTGATTAGAATAAAAGGAAATCGTAGGGGACATGATCAGTGATATAAGGGAGATGCGACACACAAATAAACTCAAATGTAACCAAAAATTCCTGAACTGGATTGGCGATGTAAAGCTTCACAATGCCATGATGAAATCACCACTCAGTTTGATGAAGTTTTAAGCATTTTTTTTGCAATATACTGCTTCAGTGCAACCATACTGACGTGTTACTTGATGATGTCGCAGTAATGTGAGCAAAAACTGCATGTATGCAAATCCTTGCATTACAGTTAAAACCTTCTTTGCAGATATACTTTTGCCTTTTTTTGTGATTTCCACACTGTACTGGCTTGTTTTTCTTTAGATTCATAATGATGCAACCATGACTCATCACCTGTAATAATAGATTAAGAAACGCTTTTCCTTCATCAGGAAAAGAGAAGCAACACTTCACGGTTGCCTCCATTTGCACAGCATTTTATTTAGAAGTTAAAAGACGTGGCATCCAACGGGAACCAATGTAATACATATGGAGACACTGTCATCTAAAATTCTTAACATTTATCTGAATTGAAGTAATGTTATCTGCCGATCATCACCGATAATTACAACACGAAATCGAAACACTAGGCAGAGCACAGAGGACTCGTTCTTACACACCTTTTCGTAAGTTTTAGAGGCTGCATGATTTAAATAAAAACTAAATTTTATTACTCTGTATTGTTTATTTCCTGTCACTTCCATTTTTTAGTATTCGAAGTACAAGTAGGGTCAAAAATATGTGACATTATATGGATATCAAGCGGGTGATTCACGACTATTCCCTCGGTTTTTTGTGTCTAAACGGTAAAAGATTAATTTTTTGGTAACATATGTAAATCGATAAGGACTATATTTTTAAATTATTTTTAATTATACAGGGTGGTTCATAACAGTGTAACACATCAAAGTTATGTTTTTTTTAATGCAATGTCATTTTTAGATTATAGGTTGAAAATTAAGTTTATGCAACATTCTCTATAGGTACCTATTGCTTACCAATTTTGAGAAAATTGCAATTTTACGAAAAATTTTTAATTCAAACAAGAACTATCGATTTATTTTGATTATTAAGGTTTCCATTTCCACCGTGTAGAATTTTGATATTTAGTACAGAGTCTTTAGGAAAACGATTCTTATTTTGTATTTTTGAAATATCAAAAACTCGCTTAACGTAAATGAACCACCCTGTATATTTTTATTCCGTGTTAAGTAACTTTTTATTTTCTATCAAAAACTAAATGTAATGCATATCTCTAATATTAACGATTAAAAAGTTATTAAGATTTTCCTATATTTCTACAATCATTTTTCTTTACATTCTACTAGACAAATAAATAGATATGGAAATAAAACTTAATCAAAAATTAAACTAAAACCAAATTATAAACGTTTATAAAGAAGAGAAACCATAAAATACTTAAAAAACAGATGCCTACTAGAATCCAACTATGCCATCTAAAATCATTGCCTACTATAATATAGTAGAAAACATGTCTGTAGAAATATAGGAAAATCTTAATAACTTTTCAATCGTTAATTTTAGAGATATACCTTACACTTAGTTTTTGATAGGAAATAAAAGTTACTTAACACGGCATAAAAATATACAGGGTGGTTCATTTAAGTTAAGCGATTGTTTGATGTTTGGAAAATACAAAATTGAATCCTTTTCCTAAAGACCTTGTACTAAATATCGAAATCTTACACATTACAAATGGAAGCCTTAACAATCAAATTAAGGTATAGTAATAGTGAATGTTGAATAAAGTTTATTTAATTTTCTACGTATAATCTAAAAATGGCATAAAATATAACTTTGATGTATTACACTGTATGATTGAAAATAATTTACAAACATAGTCCCTATCGATTTACATGTTTAAATTCTTAAATATAAGAAAAGGTAGTAAATTTTGTTACATAATCTACAATAGAATAAAAAATTATAAATGATCCAAAATTCTTAGAAAAATATACGCAACATAACATTTATAAGTTGATGAAATGGGCCCGTAAATCTATTATGTAAAAAAATGAAGTAGTAATTTACAAGTTGCTCTAAAAATTATGGTTACATATTAATCTTAACGGAAACACGTTTTTTAATCCTTGAACTAAATCATTTTAAAATCTATTTCGTGTACATCTGTAATAAAATATCGCTAATACAGTTACGCAAATAAATTCCAATAACGCCCAGCCAACAACTGAATTATCTCAAGCTATAGAGGTAAATATTGTTTTAAACATTTAGACAAAAAGGTACTAAAATTTAATGTTAAAAAAATCAAAACACATTTGTTCTATATTCAGAATTTTTAATTTTCAATTCAGTTTTGAGGAAAAATTTAAATAAATTTGAATAACAATGGCTTGTCCTTTCGTTAACTTTTGTATGGTTTTCAAAAGAATAATCCAGTTTACGTAGTTTTCTGCAACATCAGTAAACGTATTGAAGTTCCATTTCTAATACGGACCACCAACAGTTTTATGTTATGCAAACATTTACTACTTACTTGTGGAAAGGTAAGGAACTGTATCTGCAACTGATATTAATTGATTTATTAGTTGCAGCAAAATTATACCTCGGACAAATGGATATTATTAGTCAATAAATAATTGATCATAAACGTGGCATCATTTGAGAGAGAGAGAATCTTCAAAGGAAATCGCGAAGCAGCAAGAAAGTATTTATGTATCATTATTGCATACCTGCTGCGTTAGAATTAATACTGTCTTCAGTAATCTAGCTTTATAATAAAGTGGTTAGAAAAAAAATTAAACGTTGTTAAGTGTTTTTATCTAATGATTATTTCTTATTTGTGAAAAATATTTTTATTTTCTCAAAAAATAAATAAAAATAAATATTTCGAAAGAAACATGACAATCAGAAAAATTAAAGTACATGTAGAGTATTTCACAGTAATAAACTACCGTTTTTTAAAGTAAATGTATATTTTCATTTCAGAATTTATTATACCATGTAGAATAAAAAGTCTATTATCAATTATAAATTTTCTAATTTGTTGGCTTATAAAGACATACATTTGTTTATCAAAAACGCGTAACAGAATCGTTAATTTACACGAAATGTACTAATTTACTTAAATTTTTAAAATATTTGGATCGTAACAAGAAGGAAGCCAATTGGCGAACAATGAGCTGTACAGGGTGTCATATTTAAAAACTTTGAATAGGCTATACTCATGAACAACAGATGATATCAAAAATTCTCATAGCCGTTTTAAGGATAGGAAGGGGGAACTAAAATGTCACTCCCTCAACTCCCAAAGCCCCACCTACCCCAACTAAAAAAATTCAAATGACCTCTACTGTGATTTTCGTTCCCCCTTCCTATCCTAGAAACGGTTTTGAGTATTTTTTGATATCATCTGTATATGACTACATTTGATAAGCTGAAACTATGTGTAACATTATTTATAAAATTAAATATGCATTTTATAGGAATAATGTGATGTTTCAGAAACACTTGCTATGACAAACTGTGTTCTACCGGAAAAATCTGTGATATGTATTTTAGAAAAGTGGTAGGTTGGTCGTAAAACTTCAGAGTTATGCCCAAGAAACTTGATTTGATGTACTCTTCAAATACATTTTACTGTGACATTTTAAAACTTTTGACAATTAATATTACAATCCGTGTTGTTGGGTTGCGTCGATGTACGCTAACTCAAGAAATTGAACGGACATCTCTTAAGTGAAATCTAAAAAATCTAATTAGTTCCGCTATTTTCGTATTTGAATAGGTTGATTACTAAGACGTTATCAATCTTATTAAGTTTTTATTAAGAAACGTGAAAATATAGTATAAAATTGTCTACACTTTAGATTGCTAATACAATTTAAAGAATGTATTCGGCACATTGAACAGGTAATTCCTGCTTTGGGTATTTGTTACAATTTATTTGTAAACAAACTATGAATTAAAGAGTAGTGTTGAAAACCTAGCCGGCAGCTCTCTTAATCGTAGAGTGGTCGTGGGCGTACTTCCAAATAATTAGATCAAATGCTGTCACACTGCAGAGATAAATGATAGAGTGTGACCTAGTAGTAAATCTTCCAGAGTAACTAGGAACTCCAAGACACAAAAACAAACCGTAGGATAGTGGAAATATAATTTTATAGAACGACTAGGCCTCAATCACAACGACAACACATATAAGCCAAAATAGACAATAATATGATGTAGGTAAAAGCTCAATACAAATTAATAAGATAACAGTTAAATAGAACAATTTGTTTTTATACTAATACAGGCAAAACCGCGCGAATATTTATTAATCGCACTGATAACTACGCCAATAAAAAAGGGCGCGGTCGCAGTCTAATTTACGATCGCATCTACAAATAACAAACGGAATGTTACACACCAGTATGTGTGGCAATTAAGGACGTTAAGTTGAATCAAAACAATTACTTAGGGTACCAGTACCCGACAGCAAATCTAAAATAGTTCAACACATTTAACGATTTTCGAAAGATCTTTTAAATTACAGTAAGCAACTAAGAATGCGCAACAGTTAAGTGTCAAATTCACTGCGGTTTTTAGGTACGTTTTCGGGTAAAACATAAAGGTAATAGAAGAAAAAAAACATGCAATATGTTTGACTTAGTTTATTTGAGTGTAAGCTGCGATCGGATGTAGATAGACTCAACAGCTGTAAAATCCAAAACAGACAAAGGGTAAGTTTCATAGAGAAGTAGATGAGAAAACAAAACCAGTTGTCTAGGTATGGATAGTTGATTATCTTTAGTAAAGTCCACGGTGTCAACGGGAACATAGATTAATTCTATAACGACCAGGCTCCAGGAAAGGATTAATTCGATTGGTACACCACCCTGATTCACGGCCTCGTTGTTTAACTGAGCATTTAGTTGTTTTTGTCGGTATCCCAACAAGTGTTCTGCAATTCCTTAAGAAAAATGGGGTAAAAAAAGGTTTTCACAGCAGTACAAATATAACAAGAAACAATACTCACGACTTAAGAAAATGCCCAGTGCTTATCCCTTAATTTAGTGGAAACTATTCCTTCGAGTTTTCTATCCACATAATAGGTAATTAGTACATTCGGATCCCTCAAGTCTCAGAGTTTGGGAATATATCACTTTCCTGCGTCAGCGGTTAGAACAAAACAAAAGACGTGATTTTAAAATTTTCCTCAGTGGAGTGGTGCCAATTTTACAAGGTCGAAAATAGTAGAGTTACAAACTTCCTATAAACGCTAGTTCTTGAAGTGCGTGTTATAGGAATACACGGACGCAACCTGAATTGAAGGTCAATATTATGACGCTAAAAATGAATTCTTATCAATAGTAAAAAGGACCGTCACATATTATGAGATACTACACGATTTTTCGTCACTTTTGTTGTTTGATGTAGTTTTTTACGCAATTTAAAACACAATATGAATTGTTTTAAAAACCACATGCAAAACTGATATCGTTAGATTATTTATTAATCATTACATTGAGACCGGATAGTCCAGTCACTTTAGACCAAAATAGGGCTTCAGTAGGAAAAAATTAGATCCGTCAATTTTTTTTTAATCGATTTATTTTGGTGTTGTACGCAAAACGTCAAAAGTCGAGAACGAGATCAGTGTTGCGTCATTAATTATTCAAGGCCAAAGATCATAAAAAACAGATTTTTGCAAATATCTCGCTTTCTATGGCTCGGAGAACGATTTAAATTATTATAAAAATAAAAGATAATTAAATTTTTATAAAATGATATCTTCCATTTTTGCGTACAACGAATAACTCAGGCGCAAATGAGCACCGAAGGGCGTACAATACCTCATTTTCATGACCTTTGACATTGAATAATTAATGAACCGACACTGATCTTGATTTCGATTTTTGACATTTTGTTTAAAACACCAACATAAAACGATTACAAAAAATTGATGGATGTAACTTTTTCGTACTGAAATCCTAAAATTACTGGTCTAGGAAGAATTTTGCTTGTAGATCAAACTTGTTTTTTCTTTTAATTCTAAATTAATCAACTGCAGTACTGTTGTTTTATCGTAGTCACATTAAAGTAGACGTCCTTAAAGTTAGCAGATCAATAATTTTGTACATTAGACATTAATTGCTCATTAATTGCTAATTAAGTACTTCAATTACAATTTAATTGCTACAGTAGTTCTGGAGATATTCAATGATCTGCTATCTTAAAAAAAAGTTAGCAGACCAAGTATCTAAAAATAGTTTTAGAGTTTGATTAAAATACCTAAATTGGTCAAAAAATTAAGTGCTATTTAAGTGCTTCATGTTCACTATCTTTGAAACACACAAAAGATTTTTTTTTCTAAATAACCCATTGATATGCTATCTTTGGCAGACCAAATGTTAGAAGCCACCTTGGAAACTAAAATAGAAATTTAACACTTCTACAGTTTTAAGTGCTCTTTAAGTGCATACAAGTGAAGCATACAAAAAACTTTTTTTTTTCTAAGTAACCCATTGATCTGCTAGTCTGCATGTTAGAAACTACTATGGATAATTAAAACCAAACTTTAACACATCTATAGATTTAAGTGCTTCATGTTCACTATCTCAGAAGTACCCGAAAGATTTTTTTACTAATATATAACGATTGTTCCGCCAGTTTTTATAAAATCACCTAGAAATCGAAATCCTAGCGACCAGTACGTCGGGTTGCTCCTGATTGGTTACCGACGCGTTACAAACTGGTTACCAACTAATTGCCGGGTGCGAATGTTCATTTAAAACTTTGAAATGAATGGTTAGCAAAGTTTCTGAACATTTGCACACGGCACAATTAATAACCTGTTTGTATCGTGTTTGTTTTTAGTTCGCTAATGTGCTTTCTAACATTTGGTCTGCCAAAGATAGCAGATGAGTTAAAAAATTGTTTTCCAGTGCTTCTAAGATAACAAACATAAAGCCGTTAAATAGAACTTAAATCTAAACATTGCCTAAATTCTGATTTTAATTTGTTCAAGTTAACATTTGGTTTTGCTAAAGATAGCAGATCAATGTGTTTAAAATATAGTTTTTGCAGAACTTTTGAGATAGTCCTAAGTTTTGTTTTTAATTTGCCAAGGTTTTTTTAACATTTACTCTGCCAAAGATAGTAGATCAATGAGTTATTCAGAAAAAAAATCTTTCGAGTACTTCTGAGATAGTGAACATGAAGCACTTAAATAGCACTTAAATCTGTAGATGTGTTAAAGTTCAATTTTAATTATCCAAGGTAATTTCTAACGTTTGGTCTGCTAAAGATAGCAGTTCAATGTGCTATTTAGAAAAAAAAAGTTTTTGGAAAGCTTCTAAGGTAGTATACATAAAGTACTTAAATCTGTAGATGCGTTAAAGTTTGATTTTAGTTGTCCAAGGTGGTTTTTAACATTTGGTCTGCCAAAGATAGCAGATCAACGGGTTATTTAGAAAAAAAAGTTTTTTTAATTTTTTTTAAGGTAGTGAACATAAAGCACTCAAATAGCACTTAAATCTGTAGATGTGTTAAAAGTTTGATTTTAGTTGTCCAAGGTGGTTTATAACATTCGGTTTTATCTCAGAAACTGTTACTGGGAGCGACATTTATTAAGTATACCTTTTTGGAGCAGAAGAAGTTGGAATATAAAAATTTTCAAATAAAAATTTCGTACAGGAAAGCACAAAAAGAGGTGCTATAAGTGGCACCCCTTGCAATTTACCTCAATAAATGAGATCGAATTTCAAATTCTCATCCCAAAAAACCCCCGAGTACCCAATTTCATACTAATAGTACAACTATTAAGAAACTTATTCAAGAAAAACTAATAAAAAATAATTACTTTGAAGCTCTATATTTCGGAAACTATCAACTTTCGGACTAAGATAATTTGGGTTAAATTGGTATATTATAGTCCCACCCGTATAGACAAACAAAGTTTGTTTAGATAAATGAACCAACCTGAAGAAAGGACAACTTCTTTTAAAATCAAGTATACTTCGGCAGTTGACTGTATAAGAATTAACTCTTATGGATTAGTGTTGTTCATCCAACACCAGTACAAAGCTCTAATTCTACCACTCCTTTTCGAAGGTTGCACGTTTTGCTGATGGTATCTGGTGTGTCGAGGTCTCCACATTACCTTGCAGTGTCATTGAAAGTACAAAAATAGCAGGTACAGAGTACAAAACGATCTGAAATCTGATGGTATAAAACGCAAAAGAGAATTGAACAATTGTAAACACGCATTGAAGAAAATATACGACGTGTAAACGAAATAAGTACATTAATTTTAACAGGTAATAAAACCCATTAAGACAGACAGCTTTTTCTAATAACTTTAACGTTTTAGCTTTTGAGTTAAAATTATTTTAAAATCTTACACAATTTTCTTACCCGCCGCTGGAAACAAAGTTGGCATTGATTAAGAATATAAATAAATTAAATAAAAAGAAAGCAACTATTTCTAAGCAACTTCAAGAAAATGTTTTTATTATTTCATCATCATTTTTTATTATTGAAGCATTTCGTTAAAACCTAGTCAATTTGTGGGGGAGGGAGATGATTTAAAAACATGCGATTTTGAAGAAATGGTATATACAAAAACTGTTTGACTTTATGTATTCTACTACTGCTTAACATTAATGTACTTATTTCGCTAACACCCAGTACATTTTTTTAGGATTCATCTGAAATTGGAAACTAGAGCGTCTATTAAAGTCAAAAAAAAAAAAATAGAAGCACGGGTCGTTTAATATACTTGCCTATAATTAGTGAAAATACTGCATTTTTTAATACAAAAAAAAAATACCTAGACCTATCAAATTACTAAATGTTTTTGATACTTTTAGATTTGTTGTAACTAGAAACACGTCTTGAGATTAAGTGTCAAATTACACTATAAGTAAAACATTTGAGGTTGTTTTTTTCTAGCGGTTAGTCCGTTGGACATAAGTAAACAAAGTTTGTACTATGAAGTAGATCTTTTTAAACCAATTATGTTAAGTATAAACTTCGTTAACTTATCTCCAACGGACTAGGCGCTAGGAAAGAACAACCCACAAATGTAGGACAATATACAATAGAAACTGATACAATACTGAAGAATAGGATCAAAATGCCAATGATTTCAAAGCTCTTGCAAATTTCCCAAACGTCTTAAGAGCTTTGGATGGAAAACATGTCTAAAAAGAAGAATCCTCATTAAAATGGCTCCAAATATTTCTCTACAAAAAGTTTTTTCTCTATTGTTTTGCTTTCTTTGGTTGATTCAAAATATTGTTTTACTATAGTATAGTATTGGGGATTATAATATTTTTATACATTCTACCTTGTATAATATGCTATCTGTTAACAAATTGAGTTTTTCTAATAATTAAAATTATCTATATATGCAAGTCTTCCCAATGACTTGATATGTTGCATTACAATACGCTAGATGAAAATAATTTGAGAGGTATCCCCAATTGTTCACATTGTAGTAGTGTATACTTTAGTTATTGATCAAGTCAAAATAAAGATTTAAATTTAACTGACATTGTTAATTCGTTTTTTTCATCATTAGTCATCTGCTCCCAGTTGACAATCACTATCTGTATTATCTCAATCCACCACGTAGATTTTACATGACGATTACCATGGCCCTTAAAACAGTGCGATTTCAATGTAACTACGAAAAATGTGAGTGTGGCTGTAAAATTAAATGTTGGGACATGATTCTTTTAAAAAAATTGTATGTTTGGATTACCAAATATCAGGTATTGAGAGTAACTGCTTTTTCTTTTAAACATCTAATAATATTTTTCTTTTGATATGTATCATTTGCTTTTGTTGGCCAGCTGACAATAAAAGTTTAGTTTTTTATTTTTATTCATTTGGTATTGATGAGATATTTTGCTGTTTCGACAGGCTACGATTTAAAAATTCATACATGTTACAATAACAAATATTTTTTTTTAAATTTAATGGAAGTTTTGCCTAATATTTTGTTTAAAATTTGTTGTGGGACCACAATATTCAGAAATCGTGACAAAGAGGTTCTCTAAAGCTGCGTGTAAGCAGGACATATGTAAAACATGTATTACTCCTATTTATTTCCTACTTTTTTCAAATTCTTAAAACTAGTCGAAAAGTAACTAAACAACATAAAATTAAGAACAATTATTTGTTGCGGTTCAATCGTGAGATGTTCTTTATTTTCATCACATCCTTGAATTGCGAAAAACGAAATAGATATAAAACCTCCTTAAGAAAAATTTTCTAGACAAATGACATTTTAAGCATACAAATAGTGACAGGTATAAATTTAATGTGTAGTTTTACAAAGTTATAAAGCAATAATTAATATTGCCGTACACGATTTTGCCGTCTATAAATCTTGAATATTAACGCTATTGCACAATTTTTATTACTCGTAAATGCAAGTTCATTGTAAAAAATCAATTTGAAAATTTTCAGAATTTTTTAATTTTTTTTTTTTTCCTTTAAATTATAAGGGTTTAATTTTTTCAATATTTTAAAAAATTTTTTTTTTTTACCTTTAATTTTATTTTTCATTTTTTAAAAACATAAATTCTTTTTTCCTTTTTTTTTAAATTTTATTTTCACCCTCTAAAATAAAAATTTAAAATAATGTGTTTAGTCAGCCTCCATTTAATTTAATTTAAAAACTTACTTCTTTTCTTTTTTTTTTTTTTAATTGTTTTTATTATTACTATTTTTACTTTATTTTAATTTGTTCTTAATTCAATTTTTCAATTTTTTTTTATTTTACATTAGAATCCATACTTTACTCAATAATATTTTCTTTTTGCCATTTTGCAACAATTTTAATTTTACCTAAAAAAGAAAAAGCTGGTATTTACAATTACTACAAAAAAAAAAACAACACAAAATTTTTTTTCATAAATTTTTTCTTTAACATAATTTTAATTTATTTTTTAATACAAGAGTTTTAAAAACAAAAATTTTTTTTTAACATGCAATATAATCTAGATAAGGTAACATAAAATATACTATTTTTTGTTATTATTTCCATAAACTGTTCAAGTTTTTTGCCCAATTCTTTAACTGTTGTTGGCCGGCCCGTTTCCCCCTTTGTTCCCCCCCCTTAAAATCCGCATTTTTGACACGTCCTTAAAGTTAGCAGACCAGTTGAGGCAGATCAATAATTTTGTACATTAGAAATTAAGTGCTCATTAATTGCTAATTAAGTACCTCAATTACGATTTAATTGCTACAGTAGTTCTGGAGATATTCAATGATCTGCTACCTTTAAAAAAAGTTAGCAGACCAAGTATCTAAAAATAGTTTTAGAGTTTGATTAAAATGCCTAAATTGGTCAAAAAATTAAGTGCTATTTAAGTGCTTCATGTTCACTATCTTAGAAGCACTCAAAAATTTTTTTTTCTAAATAACCCATTGATCTGCTATCTTTGGCAGACCAAATGTTAGAAACCACCTTGGACAATTAAAATCGAACTTTAACACATCTATAGATTTAAGTGCTATTTAAGTGCTTTATGTTCACTACTTTAGAAGCATTCAAAAAACTTTTTTTTCTAAATAACCCATTGATCTGCTATCTTTGGCAGACCAAATGTTAGAAACCACCTTGGACAACTAAAATCGAAATTTAACACATCTATAGATTTAAGTGCTATTTAAGTGCTTTATGTTCACTATCTTAGAAGCACTCAAAAAACTTTTTTTCTAAATAACTCATTGATCTGCTATCTTTGGCAGACCAAATGTTAGAAACCACCTTAGACAACTAAAATCAAACTTTAACACATCTATAGATTTAAGTGCTATTTAAGTGCTTTATGTTCACTATCTCAGAAGTACTCGAAAGCTTTTTTTCTGAATAACTCATTGATCTGCTATCTTTGGCAGACCAAATGTTAAAAAAACTTGAGAAAATTCAAATCAAAATCTAGGGTATGTTTAGATTTAAGTGCTATTTAAGTGCTTTATGTTTACTATCTCAAAAGCATTCAAACATTTTTTTTCTAAATAACTCATTGATCTGCTATCTTTAGCAGAACAAATGTTAGAAACCACATTAGACAACTAAAATTAAACTTTAACACATCTATAGAACAATAAGTGTTGCGAAATCTAGTGTCGACTAGTGTTAACGTAAATAAATAAATAAATAAATAAACGTAACACCTACGAAACTAATATATAACGATTGTTCCGTCAGTTTTTATAAAATCACCTAGAAATCAAAATCCTAGCGACCAGTACGTCGGGTTGCTGCTGATTGGTTACCGACGCGTTACAAACTGGTTGCCAACTAATTGCCCGGGTGCGAATGTTCATTGAAAACTTTGAAACGAATGGTTAGCAAAGTTTCTGAACATTTGCACACGGCACAATTAGTAACCTGTTTGTATCGTGTTTGTTTTTAGTTGGCTAATGTGCTTTCTAACATTTGGTCTGCCAAAGATAGCAGATGAGTTAAAAAATTGTTTTTCCAGTGCTTCTAAGATAACAAACATAAAGCCCTTAAATAGAACTTAAATCTAAACATATCCTAAATTTTGATTTTAATTTGTTCAAGTTAACATTTGGTTTTGCTAAAGATAGCAGATCAATGTGTTCAAAATATAGTTTTTGCAGAACTTTTGAGATAGTGAACATGAAGCACTTAAATGGTACTCAAATCTAAACATGTCCTAGGTTTTGATTTTAATTTGCCAAGGTTTTTTAACATTTGGTCTGCCAAAGATAGTAGATCAATGAGTTATTTAGAAAAAAATTTTTGAGTACTTCTGAGATAGTGAACATGAAGCACTTAAATAGCACTTAAATCTATAGATGTGTTAAAGTTTGATTTTAATTATCCAAGGTGGTTTCTAACATTTGGTCTGCCAAAGATAGCAGATCAATAGGTTATTTAGAAAAAAAAGTTTTTTGAATGCTTCTAAGGTAGTAAACATAAAGCACTTAAATAGCACTTAAATCTGTAGATGTGTTAAAGTTTGATTTTAGTTGTCCAAGGTGGTTTCTAACATTTGGTCTGCCAAAGATAGCAGATCAATGGGTTATTTAGAAAAAAAGTTTTTTGAATGCTTCTAAGGTAGTAAACATAAAGCACTTAAATAGCACTTAAATCTGTAGATGTGTTAAAGTTCGATTTTAGTTGTCCAAGGTGGTTTCTAACATTTGGTCTGCCAAAGATAGCAGATCAATGGGTTATTTAAAAAAAAAGTTTTTTGAGTGCTTCTAAGGTAGTGAACATAAAGCACTTAAATAGCACTTAATTTTTTGACCAATTTAGGCATTTTAATCAAACTCTAAAACTATTTTTAGATACTTGGTCTGCTAATTTTTTAAGGTAGCATATCATTGAATATCTCAGAACTACTGTAGCAATTAAATCGTAATTGAGGTACTTAATTAGCAATTAATGAGCACTTAATTTCTAATGTACAAAATTATTGATCTGCTAACTTCAAGGACGTATTGTTGACATTGGTTTTTAGTGCAGTGTAATGACTACTCCGGCAACAGAAGGCTCAGTGTGTCATTTGGCTTTTACAAAGTGAATCTGCTATAACAGTGCAACGTAATTTTAGACGCCAGTATGGCGGTGAAGTACCTACACCAACTACTATGCGTAATTGGCTAAAATCTTTCAAGGAAATCTGTTCGTTTTGAAAGGAAAATTATTTGTAGATCGAGAACTGAAACCTACTGCTGAAACAGATCCGTGCTTCGTATATTCAGTAGCCCAAAAAAGTCCATGGTTGCAGTTGAGACTGTTACACCTTGTATGTTGGCGAATACACCTGGCGGAAAGTGGAATATCGTCTGACGTGTGTAGGACCACAAATAGATCCTTAACGTTGAAATTTACCGAAAGGTAAAAAACTTGAAGATATTCTCTTCATTCTATGTACTAGTTGATGTAGTCTTTCATTAATTTCACCATTAAATTTATATATAAAACCAGCTAGTTCTTTTTCAAATATACTGTATAACCATAAAACTAATAAAGTATCTACATGACAATCCCATCAATGCATTGCTAACGACACCAAATTTTATTAGAAGTTAGTGGTTAAAAAACTTTACTTGTATTATAATTAGAAATTAAAATTGTTTTGGATAGCTTTGTATTTACATTAATATAAGTTACAATTTTCAATCTAAGAAAACCCAAAAACAGTTTAATAACTCGAGAACATCAATACACAATTGTAATGGTACTGGCGGCGTCACAATATCCTTTTCAAAAGAGTCCACATAAAAAATATTTTAGAAACGTACGAAACTACTAATCGACAGAAAGCGCTTTGTTTCCACTTAGTTAAAATAGTTAAATCTTAGTTTGTTGGTGCAGCAAGAAAATTTGTCAATGTTAGGATTATAAGATATTTTTACATTTTTTATCCTATAGTGGTCAATAATGTAAGAAGATATTATTGCATTATTCACAGTATTTGATATAAGTTTACTAATCTCTGTCTCATTTAAAAACCTTTATATAAAACTATAAAAGAAGACTTTAGTGATAGTATACATAGTATAGGCCCCTGCCTTTTCGCCCAAACCTTGACTATTAGAAATATAGAACATACCGTAAGAAATTGAACCCATATAGGCTAATGATAAGCATTTATTTCTCAAATAATGCCCCAGAATTGATCTGCTATATTTGGCAGACCGAATGTTAAAAAAACTTGAAAAATTCAAATCAAAATCTAGGGTATGTTTAGATTTAAGTGCTATTTAAGTGCTTTTTTTTTTGTTTTATGTTTACTATCTCAAAAGCATTCAAACATTTAAAAAAAAAAAAAAACACACACATATTTTTTTTTTTTTTTTTTTTTTTTTTTTTAAATAACTCATTGATCTGCTATCTTTAGCAGAACAAATGTTAGCCACACAACTCCCCACACACTAGACAACTACCCCCCCCCCAAAATTAAACTTTAATTTTTTTTTTTTTTTTTTTTTTCACATCTATAGAACAATAAGTGTTGCGAAATCTAGTGTCGACTAGTGTTAACGTAAATAAATAAATAAATAAATAAACTTTTTTCCCCCCCCCCCCCCCCCTAACACCTACGAAACTAATATATAACGATTGTTCCTTCAGTTCTCCCGTTTTTTATAATCACACCTAGGAAATCAAATTCCTAGCGACCAGTACGTCAGGTTACTCCTGATTGGTTACCGACGCGTTAGGAACTGGTTACCAACTAATTGCCCGAGGTGCGAATGTTCATTTAAAACTTTGAATGAATGGTTAACAAAGTTTCTGAACATTTGCACCCAGCCAATAATAACCTGTTTGTATCGTGTTTGTTTTAGTTCGCTAATGTGCTCCTACACATTTGGTCTGCCAAAGATAGCAGATAAGTTAAAAAATTGATTTTCCAGTGCTTCTAAGATAACAAACATAAAGCCGTTAAATAGAACTTAAATCTAAACATATCCTAAATTCTGATTTTAATTTGTTCGAGTTAACATTTGGTTTTGCTAAAGATAGCAGATCAATGTGTTCAAAGTATAGTTTTTGCAGAACTTTTGAGATAGTGAACATGAAGCACTAAATAATCAAATCTAAACATGTCCTAGGTTTTAATTTTAATTTGCCAAGGTTCTTTTAAAAATTTGGTCTGCCAAAGATAGTAGATCAATAAGTTATTCAGAAAAAATTTTTGTGCACTTCTGAGATAGTGAACATGAAGCTTAAATAGCGCAAATCTATAGCTGTCGTAAAGTTCGATTTCTATCCAAGGTAGTTTCAAACATTGGTCTGCCAAAGATAGCAGGACAATGGTTATTTAGAAAAAAGTTTTGAATGTAACAAAAACAGTAAAACGCTTAAGCGCTTAAATCTGTAATGTTAGAGTGTTGATTTGAGTTGTTCAAGGTGGTTTGTATGTTGGTCTGCCAAAGATAGAAGATCAATGGGCATTAGAAAAAAAAGTCTTTTGAATGCTTCTAGGTAACAAACATAAAGCACTAAATAGAACTTAAGTCTGTAGATGTGTTAAAGTTTGATTTTAGTTGTCAAGGTGGTTTCTTACATTTGGTCTGCCAAGATACCAGATCAAGGGTTATTAGAAAAAAAGTTCTTTTAGTTGTTTAAGATAGTGAACATAAAACACTTAAATAACACTTAATTTTTTAACCAATTTAGGCATTTTAATCAAACTCTAAAACTATTTCTAGATACTTGGTCTGCTAATTTTTTTAAGGTAGCATGAATACTTGCAGATCCACTGTAGCAATTAAATCGTTAATTGAGGTACTTAATTAGCAATTAATAGGCACTTAATTTCTAATGTACAAAATTATTGATCTGCCTCAACTGATCTGCTAACTTTAAGGACGTATTGTTGACATTGGTTTTTAGTGCAGTGTAATGACTACTCCGCAACAGAAGGCTCAGTGTGTCATTTGGCTTTTACAAAGTGAATCTGTTATAACAGTGCAACGTAATTTTAGACGCCAGTATGGCGGTGAAGTACCTACACCAACTACTATGCGTAATTGGCTAAAATCTTTCAAGGAAATTGGTAGCGTTTTGAAAGGAAAATTATCAGGTAGACCGAGAACTTCTAAAACTACTGTTGAACAGATCCGTGCTTCGTATGTTCAGAACCCAAAAAAGTCCTTGGTTGCAGTTGAGACTGTTACACCTGGTATGTTGGCGAATACCTGGCGGGAAGTGGAATATCGTCTGGACGTGTGTAGGACCACAAATAGATCCCACGTTGAAATTTACTGAAAGGTAAAAAAAACTTGAAGATATTCTCTTTCATTTTATGTACTGGTTGATGTAGTCTTTCATTAATTTCACCATTAAATTTATACATAAAATAGCTAGTTCTTTTTCAAAAACCTGTATAACCATAAAACTAATAAAGTATCTACATGATTGTACAATAGTCCACTAAAAATATTCTAATGGTTGAAATGACAATCCCATCAATGCATTGCTACCGACACCAAATTTTATTAGAAGCTAGTGGCTAAAACTTTACTTCTTATATTAGAATTTGAAATTAAAATTGTTTGGGATAGCTACTCATCATACATACTCCATCCCTAGAAAATAATCAAAATTTTTGTGATCATCAAACAAGTTAGACTTTTTCTAGCCTATAATCTGGTTTAGTTGACAAGTTAATTACTTGACTTTTAGTTTTAGTTTCGTTGTTTATGAATCTGAAGAATGTTAATGATTAAGTAAACATTAATAGTATTTTCAAATTAATTTACTCCAATTACTCAAACTTTCGTCCTGTGAAAAGCTAATTATAATCAACTAATGATCTGGGGAAAAACGTTGATATAATTTGGAGTAATATAGTAAAATTTATTGATGAAACACTAAAAAGGCCTAAAATATCATTAATGATAATTTGTTGCTACTTAAGCAATCATCAAAAACTTCATAGGTGAACGAGATGAACAGATGTTCTTTTACAAGAAAATCAAAATTCTAAAACTATGGTGACAAAACTAAATTTTTTTACTTGGTAAAAATCATTTTCTTCAGTTTAAATTATCTACTTCTCATAACTACAGCAAAACCTTGCTGTTGATCTTTACTACTAAATTATATTATGTATAACCATAAAACTAATAAAGTATCTACATGACTGTACAATAGTCCACTAAAAGATACAATGGTCAAATGACAATCCCATCAATGCATTGCTAATGACACCAAATTTTATTAGAAGCTAGTGGTTAAAAAAACTTTACTTCTTGTATTATAATTTGAAATTAAAATTGTTTTGGATAGCTTTGTATTTACATTAATATAAGTTACAATTTTCAGTCTAAGAAAACCCAAAAACAGTTTAATAACTCGATAACATCACGTCACAATATCTTTTTCAAAAGAGTCCACATAAAAAAATATTTTACAAACGTACGAAACTACTAATCGACAGAAAGCGCTTTTGTTTCCACTAGTTAAAATAGTTAAATTTAAGTTTGTTGGTGCAGCAAGTAAAATTTGTCAATGTTAGGATTATAAGATATTTTTAACATTTTTTATCCTATAGTGGTCAATAATGTAAGAAGATATTATTGCATTATTCACAGTATTTGATATGTTTACTAATCTCGTCTGATTTAAAAACCTTATATAAAACTATAAAAGAAGACTTTAGTGATAGTACACATAGTATAGGCCCTGCGTTTTGCCCAAACCTATGACTATTAGAAATATCGAACATACCGTAAGAAATTGACCCCATATAGGTTAATGATAAGCATTTATTTCCTCAAATAATGCCCCAGAAGTTAGAGTTACTCGAGCCGGACTTCTGCGCTAAATTATCAAAGGTTCGATCGTTTGGACCTCTGTCTTCAGGCATTCTTTCTCCCGGGCTTTTCTACGTGTATTTTTATCTGACAGTTTTTTATTCCGTTTTTTCCGATTTTTTTAAAACCGTTTAATATTAGTAAATTCGGCATTGCAATTGATAGGTACAAAAACATTATTACAAAACCCGATTTGAAAAATCGACTCAAAAAAAACCCATTTATAAAATCAAAGATTCATAAAATCAACTTTAAAAACGGTTTATTACAATCAACTTTAAAAAGCGATTACAAATATCGATTTCAAAACCGATTTTACAAATCTGTTTCCGAAGTCAACTACAGAAATCGATTAATCGGTTTTCGATTTTTCAGAAAACCGCGATTAATCGAAAATCGATTTTTGTTGCCAGCAGTTGATTTTACTACACAAAACACAAAAACTGAAAAAATGATTTTTGCGTTTCTGAGATGTTTAACAAAAAGATCTCGACGTTTATTTACAAAGTTACCATTACTATAACAACTATTACTACTACTACTACTAGGATTAAAGTTCAGAAGGTAATATCTTTCTATAAGACCATCAATGATATTCCAGTTGTTCTTGTTGTTGTGCATTTAAACCTAAGATTTAAACAAATTCAAGATCAAGAGAAATGTTTGCAAGATCATTATATTATGTGTCTATTAGGTAACACTGTAATCCGAGCGTAGAGAAAGATAGCTTGCTTCTACCCAGAATTGATCTAGAGAGCGGTTATTGGCAAATGAATTTAGAATCTAACAATCGTGAGAAAACTGCTTTTACTTTTGCAAATGCTTGTTGGCAATTCATGTTATGCCTTTCGGGTTGTGCAACGTCCCTGCGACGTTAGAATGATTAATGGAAACCATCTTACGTGGTCTGTCGTAGAAAACGTGCTTGGTCTATTTAGATGACGTCATTATGGTTGACAAGTCGTTCCAAGAACACATATCAAACTTGAAGAAGATGTCCATCCAATGCGTAGTGCAAACCTGAAGAGCAAATCGACCATGAAAAGATCAGAGCAGTGCAAGAACGGCCAACACCAAAACACAAAATAAGGGGTTGAGCACGTACTACCGTCGATTCGGATTTTCCAACATCGCAAAACCATTACCCAAGTTAACAGAAGAAGTACGAACATGTAGATAGGACAAAGACTGCGTAGACCCTTTTCACCAACTGAAGAAGTTTCTAGTCACAACGCCAGTTTTACCTTCGCAAAGAAGGAAAATTTAAGATAGAAAACGATGCGAGCAACCTGGATATAGGAGCAGTAGTGTCCTAGTTTCAATATAGTCAAGAAAAAGTCATCGGATATATTAGTAAAGTGTTGTCAAGACCAGAAACGAAGTACTGCGTTACTAGAAGAGAACCCGTAGTGGTCGCTTCTCCAATGAACTGTACTCATTGTTCGAAGTTGGAGGAAAAAGTCAACGTCCTTAAAAGAACAACTATGATTGATGACAGTTTTGGGAGACCGAGAAGTTGAGACAAGAACAAGAACAAGACTCCGAATTGCGACTGGAAGACGACAGATCAAAGGCCAATCAGGGAAGAAAATAGTGTTTTCAATTGTAACGTGAAAGCGTACCGAGCCCAATGGGAGACCTTGGTAATAAAACACGGTTTTCTGAAATGAACCCTGGAAAGTGTCGACAATAACGAGAGAAAGCAGAGCCGAGTGTCAGAAATATTCAGCATGATGGGATTTCTGGATGACACTTTGGTGTAAAGAAAACAATTGAAAATGTAAGAGAGCGGTTCTATTAAACGAACTGTAAAGAAGACGTTCAGGAGCCCAGTAAAAAGGAAGAAAAAAGTCTATGAGGCAGTACAATGTCGGAAACCCGTTTGAAAAGGTATCGATCGACATAGCAGGTCCATTCCTCAAAATGATGATGGATAAATATACATTTTGGTAGCAATGGATTATTTCACCAAATAAACAGAAACATGTGCCATACCAAACCGAGAAGCAGCAACAGTGGTAGACGTGTTAGGCAAAGTTTTTGTGCCGTATTAAAGTTTGCTTGGAATTACATTGAGACCAAGAGCTTGAAACCTTATTCCAAAATGTCTGCCAACAGTTAGGGGATCAAAGAAGACCAGAACAATCAGACGGCATGGTAGAAGGAATGAACGTGATGATGAGTAAATATCTAGCCAAAATTGTCGACGAACATCAAAAATACTGGAACCAACATTTACATTTATTCTATTACTTTTCTGAGCTATGTAAGCAGTTGCGGTACAATTGTTCTGTAAACCACACATGTTTGATAAATTTATGCATTCATTTGGTTAAAAGTCTACCCTAATAATCACTAAGTTTGTTATTTTGTTAGTTTGAAAGTAATCTAAAAACAAAATTTCTTGTGCATCCCAAAAAACTGATGCTAACATCTATTCTATTTTAGAACAAGAACTGGCTTCGGAGTCGAAGAGCAGCGTTTACACCACTCCTTGTTGATTCATGTGGTAGAAACACGCTCAAAACGTTTCTAAAAAAGTTCCATTTGTATGACTTATATTGCATCATCCACACAGCTTTAGCAACCCAACATTTTATTTAAAAATATAGCTGTGCCTAATAAAGTGCTTAGAAGTTGTAACAAATCTCTCACCCTCATTATTCCAATAACAAGTTCTGTATTTTTGCGCAAAAGTTTGTCGATGTCCTTGACAAAGAAGGTTCATACGACTATTTTTGATCCAGTCCATATTGATCATTTTGATATAAATTTGCTTTTTAATTTTTTTGTTCAAAGACTTTAATATTTTTTTATCATTAGAAAAAGCACCGGAAACTTATTGAACAACTTAATGATGATCAAACAGTCGTCTAATTAAAAACCTAATAAATCCAACTTTAGAAATGAAACTGTTCGACCTATAGTCGTCGTTTCCTCGCCGAAAAGTTTCAGCGTTGCCTCATTTCAGCCTTAAGAAGTTTGAGCCTACTTAAAAATTTAAGACGCTTTAAAATTTGGTCTCTATTATAATTATTTTGAATATTGTTAAGTGACGGTTAAAACTGCAGACAATGCTTTCACATTACACGTTTGAAAAAAATATACTTAAACTTTCTTGATAGGGTGTATTAGAAAGAAATTACCTTAAATGTATGAATATTATTATCTAATGCTTATATTAAGCCACTTGTAGGTATTAGACGTTCTAATAAGAACTCTCTCTTAATAACCATTCCTCCCAGTTGGACGTAAAAAAACTTGTATAAAACATACCCATCCCTAGAAAATAATCAAAATTTTTGTGATCATCAAAACAAGTTAGACTTTTCTAGCCTATAATCTGGTTTAGTTAACAAGTTAATTACTTGACTTTTAGTTTTAGTTTCGTTGTTTTATGAATCTGAAGAATGTTAATTGAGTAAGTAAACATTAATAGTATTTTCAAAATTAATTTACTCCAATTGCTCAAACTTTCGTCCTGTGAAAAAGCTGATTATAATCAACTAATGATCTGGGAAAAAGTTGATATAATTTGGAGTAATATAGTGAAATTTATTGATGAAAATCTAAAAAAAAAAGGCCTAAAATAGTATTAATGATAATTCGTTTGCTACGTGAGCAATCATCAAAAAACTACCAAGTGAACAGATGTTCTTTTCAAAGAAAAATAAAATTCTCTTTTAAAACTGATGGTGACAAAACTAAATTTTTTACTTGGTAAAAAATCATTTTCTTCAGTTCAAATTATCTACTTCTCATAACTACAGCAAAACCTTGCTGTTGATCTTTGCTACTAAATTAAAATTTTTTATTTTTGATATCATTTCGAAGATAGTTATTAGAATATGTTTACATATTTTAATAGTATAAGCATCTGACTCATATACGTATTTATATACTCACTCTTTGCAATAATGCGGTTTCAATATGATGTATACTTAACCCTATTTCAGTTTTCACATATTTTAGTGGTTCTGTATATGGGTTTTAACATAATCAAAACATATTATGCAGCGGTATTATTATTATTAAAGAGTAAAAGTAAGCTTCCACAAAGAGTAGTTGTTTATGATCGAGCAACTCAAGATACCTTACATATAATGATAATTATTTGAACCAATTATTTTAAATTGTGGAACAAATAAGCAAGTAATGTGAGCTAAATCTGTTAATCACAACGTTGCTAGACCAAACTGTTGCGGTTTACAAAATATTCAACTCTCCTTAAATACGAAATAATGTAAATTCAAAGCTAAAGTCTGTATACTATTGGCGCGGAGTAATAAATCATAATTGCTTGAAATAATTCTTTATTTTCTTGTGAAAGCGGTACTTCTACGGTTAAGTAAAAACCAATACATTCTAACCAAAATACGATCATTGTGCCGCTCTTGCAGCATATCGACCCATCTAGGGTCTGAGAACAATAGTTTAATCTGTGTAAACATATTGCCATCAGCCCAGGTACTGACGAAACGAGAATCATAGCCGTAGATGTGGGTATTATACCAAGATAGTATATAATACGGGTAAGAAGTAAAATTTGTAATGTGATCTACTATACAAATAAAATAAATAACATATAAATAATATATGACATAAATATAAAATAAAATAGTAATGCAGATATCTGTCAGTACATTTATTACAATTACAATTAATTTACGGGGACCGATTTTTAGGCATCAAAAAAGTAAATTTGGCTCAATTATAAAATTATGTGGTTGTCATGGAAACTTATCAAAATGAATAGATAAAAGTAACAGGCATAAAAAATGTTCATTTAAATAACAAGACATTAGTAGGTAAAATAGGTATATTTAAAAATAACTGACAATACTCACTCATGGTTACAATAAATGGTGTTTAGAGAGTAGAACACTGTTTCAGGCACATTACGCTTGGTCATTTAACTTTCTTCCTCGTCTGAAATTTCCATTTCGGAATCAGAATCGCTGTCTTGTGTGTTTACTGATATAATAATTGGCTCCAATAAGTTATCTCTACTAAATTATCCAGTTGCCAACATTTGTCTTCTTCCTTAACGACATGAGATACACAGTTCTTCCATCTTTCAGGTGTTACTTTGTTTAATGCATTTTCCAGAAGTTTTTCACGTCGTCGAGTTTAAAGTGGTATTGTTAGAGCGACGTCACCTTTACTGAGCCCAACCAACTCTTAGGATTCAGCTCACAATGGTAAGGTGGTAAAACGCAGTACTTCAATGCCCGATTCTTTGCCATTTCGTCAATAACATGACGTATATACTTATTCTTATGAACTTTAACAATATCCGGATAATTCCTTTTCACCATGTCATCCTCAAAAGTTATATTCTTAACAGATAACCAATCTATAATTTCTGCTTTCCTCCAAGCGCTGGTAGGTAAATTTTCGTATCTTCGTGAGTGGTAGCTGGCGTTGTCCATAACTATTATAGATCCTTGGGGTATCAAATCTAGCATCTGCTCAAAATATTCTTCAAACACATTAGCATTCATGTCTTCGTGGTAGTCGCCAGTTTTCTTTGATTCGAATTCTAACAAACCACCATCTACAAAGCCATCTTCATTGCCAATATGAGTAATAATTAACCGTGTTCCTTTCCCAGAAGGCGGTCGAAATCCTGTCGAGTAGCCCTTCTATAAATCCTTGTCGAGCACTCGTAACGGTATTATCATGCCATGTTTTTTACGGTGATGTCCTGCATTGATCCAGGTTTCATCCAAATAGAATATACGCCTGCCTTCACGCCTATATTTTCTTATTTCCCGAAGATAATTTCTCCTCCATGTAATAATCTCTTGTTTTTCAATTAAAACGGATCTTCTATTTATCTTCTCCCAAGTAAACTTCAACTTGCGAAGAAGTTTCCACAGTGTTCTACGACTCATTTGGGGTAGATTTTCATCCTCATTTACTGCTAGTAAAATCTTATCGATTGTAGGAATCTCTTTCCGTAAGTAGAACGAGTGAACCTTTCTACGGACAGAATTCCTCATTGCATCATCTAATTCCATCGGGCGCCGACCAGGAGATGGAAGTGGGTGAAGAACTTGTCCCAAATTTTTCTTTCCCTCACTAGTTTATAAATGGTGGATTTTGATATTCCCGTCATTGCAGAACATAATCCTACAATATCATCGACACTTTTTGCAGGGTGTTGACATCGAACAGCGTCATGCACATTTAAAATTATAATTTTTCATTAGCAGATAACGCACCACTTTTAACACGTTTTGCTGGTGAAAAGTTTTCCATTTCAAAATTATTTGCACTAACACACAAACAAACAAACAAGCCGATTCATTGCTAATAACAAACTAAACATATTTTTCATTTAGAAAGTATACGAAGCCCTTCGGTCAAACAACTAATTATCTGTAATCTTTGCAGAAATTACAACCCGTCTGCCGTAATTGACTAACGCTAACGACCCCACTTTACCTGATGATAAATAATCCAACACACATTTTGACGCTAAAGAATAATTGTTTTAAAATTACTTTATTTAGCTATATCGATTCTTAATTGTAATAATAAGAAACAAACCACATAATAGTAAATAATTTTTTTGAAATATTCCACAGTTTAATAAGATAAAGCAAATACATAAAATTAAAATTTAAAATAAACAAATTGAGAAACGACAACATTTGTCATTTATCGATTTTAGAGTTTAATTTTATATTCAAATACTGTGTTTTACAAAAGTTTTGTATCTATTTATATCTTATTAAACGGTGGAATATTGCTGAATTTAAAATATTTACTATGAAAATAGATTCCACAAAGTAAGGATTGAAACAATAAAAGAAACCACATAATAATTCATATCAAGGTAGATTTTACTATTATAATATATTTACCTACTAAAAATATGATTTTCCAAACGTATCAGGTACCTACGCCACTGCAATACGGGAGATTCGATAATTCTGACAGGTTTATTACTCCGCGCCAATAGTATACGTGACTATAGTAAACTCAATTTGTAGAAATTATAGACTGAGATTCAACAAGACGTTTTCTATGTACCAGAAGAATGTTCTCTTGTGCATAGTGTGTATGACTCATTCTAGTCGATAGCCAAACGTCAAACCAACAATGAACGTACTCTTTCGATCCAACTACATCACACAATACGGCGCATCCACAAGACAAGGCGGTACGATCTTTACTTGTATCGTCAGAAACGACGACTGCAAGCAAATACAACTACGTTTACTTTGGCAACTTTTCGCCGACATGCACTTCGTACCTATACAAAATAACTAGTAAGAATAATCCATATACATAAATATAAAGCAAAGATGAAGTAAGTAAGTATAAAGTTGAATTATCATTATAAGACCTTTAATTTTTACTTAATTGAACCTGAAATTACGTCGCAATAAGACGTTCTAGCGGTGAAAATTATCGCTTAATTTAAAAAAACGCACCGTCAGACATAGATCAGTCTTAGTTTTAGACGTAGGGTATATTTGTATTAATTAAATTTAAAAGTTATTTGACTAGTACCAAACCACTTCAGTACTTATTCTGTATGGGTAAATGTTGCGCCACTGGAGTTTCGAGAATAAGTAAAAGGGATTCAATGCGAGTTAACCTAAATTATAACGTATAATATTAATTGGTTGCAATTAATGAACTCGCGATTGTGAATGCAGAAAGAAAAACAATAATAAACATTCGTAACAATACTATTACAGTGAACGATGATTGCTTTGAAAATACACACCAAATTTGAAGAAATAATAAATACATTTTGATTCTTGTTACTTTCAAACTCGCATATTAAAAAAAAAGTAGTGATGTGTCACGGAAAAAGAAAATGAAAAACTTTTCTATAAGTGTTATCGAAAACGTACAAATTCTATAAACTTTGGTAATTGGCAAGACTTGTATGACTTCCACTTTTAAATCAACAAAACAAAAACCTAAACCGTAATAAAGTTATATGTGAACCAACTTATCTTATGATTTCAGGTTCCGTGTTTACAAAAATTTATTTTTCTTTAAAACATTTTAGTCAAACATTTTGAAAGAACTTTATGCGGTAGAAGAAAACTTTTTCTGTAAATTCCCTTGTTTACTCACCGATTGTGTATTAATATAATATATAATAAAATAAAATTAGATACAATGTATACAAGATTAATTTAATTACAGCAATTTTTGACACATATAGTTAACTTAGTACCTATACAAACATTACTTATACAGAGTCTACCACGGAACCCGTTTATTAGAAGTTTACAAGTTCCTTACTATTTATGAATTTGAAACTTTCAGGTTAAGAATAACCCATAGCCTTCTTTTGTTCTAAAATATTTCCGATGTTGTACAACTTCTGGAATAACCGCAAATTGCCATCAACTTTTTTTTAAGTTAAATGAAACATTCTGTATATTATTACATTTTGGATTCTACAATAGATTCTACGATACATTGTATTAGGTTATCCTATACCTATCATCAACTGTGTTTAATAGCCTATTTTTTGCTCTTTTTCAAAAACAAAACCTCCATATTTTTATTATAACGCAAATAATTGATTGTTAGACCAATTTTTCCCTACCGTATAGACAGCCGTGTTTACACTCATGCGTTTGAATTTATGAAACTTTTGTAGTGAAAAATCTTCTGGGGATTTTAGTTATTTGAAGTTGTCAGTTCAGACAATTTATCTTTATTTGCTCGCAAAAGATATACCTTATTTCCTATTTGCTGACCGTCGTGAAAAGTTGTACATGGAAAATGTTGTCTAAAAATTGAACAATTAGACATGTGCTTTGTAGTATCAATTGAAGTAAAATCATCACATTCAAATTAGGGAATAAGTCTTCGACTACTGTTCCTGTGTAAGTACCTTTTTACTTTCCTATGTTTTAATAAAATATTTGCTATCACGGGTTCTATCAATTGCAGACACTTTTTTTTGTTTTCCTCTTTAGCTTCTTCTGCTGGTTATTTTAGATGTACTTCGTTTCTTACTAGGGATTAATTAATCAATAAATAATTAATTATAGTTATGCTGGCAAGCAACCTACCTTGAAACTTCCTTCTGGTCAAGGGCACTACCGAATATAAGTTTGTTATCTGGTTCTTCGTGAGCAGCCCAATAACTGTTTTGGTTTTTCTTTTCTTTACTGGATGATAAAATATTAGATTTGGATACAAAAGCTGTCACATCTGCCGATTAACTGTCGAACACCAAAAAGCTAAGTTAATTCTTTTGTGAATGTTATTTATAAATTTTGTCGCGTTCTATGTATACGTACCGTGGTCTTGAGTTTAGCAACGTACCTTTGTGGCGCTGTATAGACAATTTTGTAAACTAGATAGATCTTTCCAAGTATCTGATTAATTGTGTGCGGTTTTAGACTATTTAAATAATCGGCCAAGGTCCGGTACTCTCCGTAATTGTTGTCAGGTACATTCCGAACAATGTTGCCACGTGAACTCTGTTTATTTATTTATTTGTATGGTACATTATACAAATATTGTATTGTAATGTAAGTGTTATGTATGGTCCCGATCAGTATATGAATTGGTTTGTCTTGGCAAAACATTTACTTCATTTACATTTACTCTGTGAATCGTTTGCATGGAATAATAGGTGCTACATTTGTCAAAGTTCAATAATACACTAACCTATTTGGGGCATTCGTGCTCCAATTATGACTCGTGTCTTAACTCGCTCTCGTGAGTTATTATTATTTTATAACTATATTTTGCTATTAATTCTAAATGATATTATCTATTGGCGTGTCTATATATTTCTATGTGTGTTAATTGAAATCTAGCCGCTATAATAATATACATATTTCTATCAACATATGGTTTGTTTTTGTGTCTACGAGTTCCTAGTGGCCTCGTGCAGTGTAGAGGCTTTTATTTTGAACGATTCTCAATAAGCCCACAACCACTTTCCAAGATTTTCTAGCACTGATATATTTTTGAGTTTGTTTACAAATAAACCGTAACAAAGGAAAGTAATAACGAAGCCGCTTGCGGCCAAGGCAATATGACCTTGAGGACAACAACAAGTAAAACTATAAGGATTCACTAAATACATTTGCAGCCTATCACAGGTTATACAGGGTGTCCAAAATTTAGTGGCAAAGCCGAAAAACTTCAAACACAAGAAAGTCATTTTTTACAATCGAATACCTTGCATATTTTTACATATTTACATGACTATTTAATTTACGCATCGATATGCTATAGGTATCCCTATACCTATCTTTAGCGGTTTTGTCATTATTAACGCTTTTTATCAAATATTAATCAAAACTGCACTTAAAAACTAAGCACATTTGAAAGTAGGTTGTGAGTATGATTAAATAAAAGAATGTTTCTCTGGTTATCATTCTCATTGAAGCAAAAAGTCTATTTTATAAAATGGGAACAGTTGAATATTCCAATACTGATATTTTAAATTTATTCTACAACCATGGCGAATGTGGAAAAATACTTAACAGAACTTGTAGAACATATAATGAACGATATCCTAATCGATCGCCAATTACCAAAGGTAAATTTAGAAGAATGAAGTCATGTTTTTTAAATACAGGAAGTGTTACGGTAAAAAAACTACACAACTGTTGAAGCAGAAGACAATAAAGTAAATGTGCTGCCTTATTTTCATGCTCATCCTCGGAATTCAATAGTTACAGCTTTTGGTGAACTAGGTATCTCACCAATGTCGATTCATCGCATTCTAAAACATCATAGAATGCAACCCTACAAGGAAACATTGGTACAAGCCTTCCGCCCTGGGGACGAACAGAAAAGATTTAGTGTTGTGAAATGATTTTATTATCTAAAGTTATTTGGAGCGATGAATCTAAGTTTAGTCGGGAAGGCGTTGTTAATCGACGAAATAATCGTTTCTAAGCAGGGGAAAATCCTTACGTTTTCAGATGCAAATTTTCAAGACCCCTACAGTTTTAATGTGTTCTATTGCCTTTTAAATAATTCCGTAATCTACGAAATTTACGATGTCAATTTAAATGAACAGAAATACTTAGAACTTTTAAGAGGACCAGTTACAAATTTTCTTCAAACTTTACCTCAAACATAAGACAGGACTGTTGGTATCAGATGGATGGTGCACCTGCCCACTGCCCATTTGAACAATTTGGTTTAAATGGGCCTTAAAGTTGGCCTCCTCGAATCCCAGAATTGACGCCACTAGATTTTTAACTTTGGTGGCGCATAAAATGTTAAGTTTATATTACACCTAGTGTGATAATAGCCTTTCAGCGATTAGACCGAAACGAAATAGGCAGAGCAACTATAAGGGAAATTGAGCTAAGAATTATAAAGTGTCTTGAACAGAAATGGGTCATATTGAACATCTATAGCATTCTTCAGTTAGTTTATCTATTATTTGTGGTTTTCTCTTTCACTGAAGTCATTTTATTTGTTTATTGTGTTAATTTAATATAATTAAATTCGTTTTCTAAAGTAACTGTTTTCTCCGTTGTCATACTTTCAAAACTATGCTTAGTTTTTAATTGCAGTTTTAATCAATTTTTAATCATGGCGTAGTTCAAGCTATGGCTTCTTCTTCCACTAAAACCATGTATGTATTTATAAAACATTGAAATTTATGTACTAAAAGAATTTATTATTTATTTATTATTATTATTATTGTTAATTCGTCTTTTCCCCATAATTGGATCGCAGTTTTAAGTCTGTAAAAAATAAAGGAAAATACGATTAACAACAGAAACAAGGCTATTATTGCTAATAAAAATTTTATTGCACTTAATCATACATTAAGCGACATATATGCATTTTTCTTGTGTAGATTAATTTGTAACGAGCCTTATGGTCTAATTTACTACAAAACATTTACATTTTTTATAATTCATTAATAATTATAGGTTCGGCAATCGTATATCATTTAACCCTGGCGGCTGTACATGATCTACTTAAATCTTTTTGCTAAATACATAATCGATTTGTATTTCAGATAATAATCAAACATGAATGATAACACTGAGTTTTTGTGCTGAGTTAGTAAAAAATTATGAATGTCTGCAATTATCTCGTTGTTATACTATTATTTATTACCTATTCGCTGTAATAAATTAATCTACTTTTTAAAGAGCTACTTGTAAACTTTGGTAAATATCATTAATGGAGTACTTTCTTGCAAATTTTATTTTTTATTTAGGAAAAAATTGTAAAATGAATATACAGTGCGTCCCAAATGTAAAGTATAAATTCATTTAAAATTCAGGTATTTATTTTTTAGAAAAACGCTCGGCCCCGTACATTTTATTTTTAGATACGCATTTTTTTACTTTACTATCATGTTTACAGGGCGCCCCTAAAATAAGTTGAAACCATCAACTTTCATTTTTTAAATCAAAACCCCACTTTTTTTAAATTTTTATTCGATTTTTCTTAAATTTCTGAACATTACAAGTCCTATACCTAGCTTTAATTGTTTTCGAAAAAATACGGATGCAGAAACGTAATTAAATATCTAAAACAACCAAACTTTAAATTAAAAAAGACAAATACAAAACAAGAAATCAAACTAAATGTTCAAAATGAGCCATTTACAGCTTGACAATGTCTCAACTGCTGCAAATTTTATCTATCAACAAATATTTTGCATTTGAGGTAGCCCCATAAAAAAAATCTAAGGGATTTAGGTTCAATAGGATCTGTTCGTCCGATCCACCGCTTGGGAAAAGTTTCGTTCAAAAATGTACAAACGTCATTTTTATACAGTGTTTCACGTTTTCTTTCATGTTTGTTACATTTAATCCCAAATACGGCCCTGCAATAACGTCATTCGTAGTAAGCTAAAATACATTAATTAAAGCTTATATCACAATATTTAGTGTTTAGGAACAGACAATTCTCATTAAAATAAACTAAAATGTAAATAATCCCATGAATTTTATTTAGACTTCCAAAAATTTTTAAAATAAACAATTTCAATAATTAAATAGACCTAGTGAACTATTCTGACCAAACACCAAAGACATATTCTTAGATTCAGTTTTTTGTGCTGTTTTTGAATATGGAAACAAAAAATTTTAAATTTGATAGTACTAGGTGTTGTTTTGGGGGTGATCAAATTTGTAAATATTTTGTGTAGACGGGCTAGATTTTCTTTTCACTAATATTTTTATTGATTGGGCATAGTGATCATCGATCTATATCGTTCATGTTAAATATTCCACATAACACTAAAATTATCGTCAGACCCTTTACTAAATTGGGTAAAATGAATTTCCTTCATACCGTGAATTCATATAATTTTGATTGTATTTATGATGATTCACTATCAATTCATGAAAAATTCGATATTCTTGTAGAACAAATTAAATGTGGAATACATTTAAATTTTCCAACATTGTCTTTAAACACCTCTATACTTTCAGTTAAATTCCCGTCTGAAGAAAATGAAATCATCGCTGGACACTCTAACTTTGTTGTCTAATAAACGGCCACATGATGCAAATTTAAAACGTTATAGAAACTACTACCGCTGGTAGTATAGACGTGAATTAGACAAAGCGCGCATTACAACAAATAATAATTTAATTAAAGAATCTAAACATAAACATAAAGTTATATGAAAGATAGTAAACTCTCACAGACCTAAAAGGGTAAAACTCAATAATCCTACCAATATAGATGCAAATACATTAATGACTTCTTTGCAAATTCAGTGTCGAATATAAGGTCAGAAATGGACAAACCAGATAATGATACAGTTATGCCTCAATCAGACATAAGAACCGATTTTCATTTTCTTTCATGGAGGTCTCACAAATCACTGTCAGAGACGCATTGGATTCCTGAAATCTGGAAACGCAAAGAGATTGTTATCAAATGTCTGTTAACATTATAAAATCGTTAAAAGACCTACTAATTGGACATTTAACTTATCTGTTCAATATTTGTATACGCAACAGAACTTTTCCTAATTGTTTAAAAGTAGTAAAAATTACTTCTTTGCTTAAAAGGGTAACAAAACGACCTAAACAACTACCGCCCAATTTGCATCGTACCCATATTAGGAAAGTGCTTAAAAAGGTACTGTTCTTACAGCTTTACAATTATTTTGAGAGCAACTTTATGTTACACCGAATCAGCATGGCTTTAGAAAAACAAAGTCTTCTTCTACAGCGGTTATGCACTTAGTTAACCAAAGTCTACAAACATTTCATAAAGGAAAATATTTATTAACGTCTTTCGTTGATTTAACTAAAGCATTTGACTGTGTTGACCAATCTATCCTCATTCGTAAATTATAGCGTATAATATTCAGCAGGCTAATATCTTCCTATCTCTCAAATCATATCAACTGTGTTATTTCTAATGAAGTAATTTTATCCGAATCACTATTAGAATACCTCAGGAATCGATTCTTCGACCTCTGTTGTTTCTGAATACACATAAATGATCTTCCATCTACATTGCTCAGAAACGAGACATTACTCTACTACGCCGATGATACTGCATGTATGTGTAGTAACAAAGGACATTACTATATGCTACTAGTAACCAAACTCATTTGAAAATGGGCCTAATCTAGACAAACCTGAAATTAAAGACGTGAGGTCATTACTCCAAGTCAGAGGTCAAAGGTCAGGTCAGCTTGTGACCCTGCCTAAGATCAGCGCCTGGACCTCCTGGACAATTTGACGTATCGATCTCCAAAATCGGTTCGGTGGTTTCGGAGGAGAAGACGAACATACAGACACACAGACAAATCGGGCCACGATTTTATGTGTATAGATCGTAACAATCAAGAACTACTTCTTAAGGTTAATTCCTGGTTCAAAAACAACAAACTTAAAGTGAACGATGAGAAAACGGAAAATATTATATTCTCTTTAAAATCATTAAACTATCAATTTCAGTTTGGACCTTATGTAAAATTTTTTGGACACATGCCATACTTATAAACACCACGGAGACTACGTAATCAGAAAGCTGCAGCAAATCATCTTTTTTTTCCGTTGCTTGAACCAGGCGGTATCTAAAGAAATATTAAAACAACGGTTATTATGCATTATTGAATCACATTTACGTTACAGGATTCTACTCTTAAGCCATTTGCCTATAAAATCAAAATTATTTTCTATTCAAAAGAAAAGCCGTTCGCATTATTCAAGGGGCTGGCTATAAAGAGATGTAAAAGCTTTAATCAATACAAGTCCTGTCATTTTCTTGTCTTTGTATACTGGAGTGTTTGTTGTACTTGAAGAATCATGAAGAATCTCCTGAACTTTCAAAGGAGGTGCACCACCATGTAACTAGAAGTAAAAACGATATACGCATACCTCACCTAAGATTGACAAAGGAACAGAACAGCTCTAACTTTCACAGCATCAAGTTTTATAATGCTTTACCAAATAGAATAAAGAATCTTGAGCTAAAATCATTTAAAGACAAAACAAATTCTTATTAAAAACTGTTATCATAGTTTTTCTGAGTACCTTATTAATATCAAAAAAATACCAACCTACTTTAAGCGCATTTAATTAATTTGAATTATTTGCTTTTGACGTGTGTACAACATTTTAGTTATTGCCATCAATAAATATTATTATTATTATTATTATTATTATACTATGAAAAATATGTAGCCCAAATATTCAAAAAATATACAGGGCGGATCATAAGTAATAGATCAAATACATAAAACACTCTGTATTTTGGTTATAAAGAGCGTTAGATCAATCTAATAGGGGTATTTTAGAATCTTTGATGTCCTCTACCTGCAGTTAACGTATGCCCGTTTCTCAATGAAACACGCTGTATAAACGTTCATTTTGTAGTCTCATCAAGTACTGCATTTACATCTTTCATGTTTTTGCGGTTTTATAGAATAATGAATTTTTAATTAGGATGGTTTTAATAGTGTTTTTGTATTGATCTTTGCCTAACGATTTAATGCAGTTAGGTAATACTTTGAAAAAATTTAATCGCATAGTAATTTATCCCTGCCTGTGATCTCTGCAGTGTTAAAGCATTCTGACAAATATTTTTCTTAAACCAAGTATCGTGAGCATGTATTTCCATTTGAGCCGTATACTTGTCCATGTTAAGTTTTATGTATTTAAGACATTCAAATATATATAATCAATCAAATATACTGGGTGAGTTGGGAGGAGCGCACCAAACTCTAGGAGTGTATTATACAAGTGAAAATAATGTAAAAAAACTCATATGTTCTTATCCGATTTTCATTTGTTATCAAGTTATAGCATATTAACAAATAAACAAATTATACACATAAAAATTTACTTAATCATAGCGTTCTTTCAATAAATGTTCAAAAATACCGCCATTGACTTCTAAACATTTTCTGCTTCGTCTACGAAGAGCGTTTGTTGCTCTCCCAATTGATTTATTTCTTTTTTCTTTAATATGGGCTGCAGTATTCTCAATTCGTCTAATTAGTGCATCCCGTGTGTTTACTTATATTTCGTAGACTTCATTTTTCATCCAGCCCCATAAAGAAAAATTTAGTAGTGTGAGATCTGGAGATCTTGCAGGCCAATTAATAGGACCTCTACGACCAATCCAACGCCCTGGAAAACGTTCGTTCAAATGTTGCTTGACCTGACGAGCGACATGTGCAAGAGCTCCATCGTGCTGATAGTACATCTGCATTCTAATATTTACAGGAACATCCTCTAGCAGGCCTTGTAATTCATTTTGTAAAAAAATGAGGTAGTTGTCTCCTGTGAGACGATCCTCCAAAATAAAAGGGTCAATTAAATAACTGTCAACCATACCACACCACACGTTCACAGAAAACAGATGTTGAAAATTGCTTTCGATTGTTGCGTGGGGATTTTCGTCTGACCATACATGATAGTTACGAGTATTATTAATGCCATCACGGGTAAATGTAGCTTCATCCGCAAAAGTATAATCGATACAACACGATGATTATTATTTATCCACCGACAAAACTCCATACGGTTAGCGTAATCCTCTGGTTGTAGGTGCTGTACTTTCTGTACGTGATAAGGATATAAGCCTTGCTCGTAGAGTGTGTTTATCACTCTTTTTGTGGAATTCCCAATTGAGTGGCAATTCTCCGTGAGCTAGTAGTTGCATCTTCTTCTACTAGATGTAGAATATTTTCTACTTCTACAAAACCTTGTCGAGAGCGCGTTCAGATGTTATGTTTGCACTGGGAATCTTACCAGTCTCGCACAATTTGTTGAAAACTCTAATAAATACGTTTTTATCAAGATGTCTTTGGTGTAGAAAACGTTGACGATATTCTTCAGCAGCAGCTGTAGCATTTCCATTACAGAAACCATATACAAACAATATCTGGCATTTTGCAACACTAACAATCACATAAATTCGAAATTAAATGTTCAGTTACTGTTCACTGTACACTGACAGTTCATCAAAACGTCAGAATTATCAAATGTCTTTGAACCTCGAGCATGGCATACTTTGATAATGTTAAAATTCAGATAATAAGTGGAAAGCTAGATGAACATTTTTAATTACGCCATAACTTGAAAACAAATGAGAATCGCATAAGAACATATGAGTTTTTTTACATTATTTTCACGTGTATAATACACTCCTAGAGTTTGGTGCGCTCCTCCCGACTCACCCAGTATATGTAACTCCTTTTACTCTACGAAGATACTTTAACTCAGTGCTTTAACATCTATGGTGCTTGTCTGAAGTCTTTACAATCACTCCTATAGAAGGCTCTACAATGTTGAGAAAAACTGAAAATTAAATACTAACTAAAGTTAAGGCATGAACTTTTCTTTTTGTTTTTAATAATTACTAATATAGCAAAAAATTATTTGCTAAGCAAATAAAAGAAGGGACTATTTTAAAAATTCAAAAATGTTTCCATTCAATACAATTACTTATGACATTTAACATTTTGTCCCATAAATTATTTGGTTAGGATTAATTTTCAGTTTTTCTCAACATTGTAGAGCCTGAAAATTAAATCCTAACCAAATAATTTATGGAACAAAATTTTTGAATGTCTTAAGTAATTGAATTGAATGGAAACATTTTAAATTTTCAAACAGTCCCTTCTTTTATTTGCAAATAATTTATTGCTATATTAGTAATTATTAAAAACAAAAAGAAAAGTTTATACCTTAAAGTAACCCGCATAAATTTTGTTTCTTATATTTTCCATACATTATAATTATATGCCGACTAAAAATTTAAAAGAATAAAACTACTTTAGTTTAATTACTAATAATTATAACGCAAAAAAACACATTTGCCTTGATAGCAACAGAATAACATGTTTTTCTCACGTTTTATTTTATAAAAAAACAATGTTTTATGTAACATAACAGCATTAAAAATATTGTAGGTTCATACCAACAAATTAATATGATGGGAAATTATTAATAATAATTTTATCTACATTGGGTTTAAAATAACCCCATTTTAGCACCGAAATTTGTCTGTTAGAATAAGCCCCTCGCGTGCGCAAATAAATTAATAAAATTTAGTGAATTGATGTTGGTTAACTGTCATACTTTCTTAAAAAATTTATAGAAACAGTTTTCTGTAAGGTACAAGCACAGATTAAGTAACAAACGTTACCAATTAGTACAAAATTCTGTTAGATGGGGCAACTTTTCGTATACATCTCGCCGTCCGAAATCTTATTGTCAATATCTCCCGTCAACATCTCGTAGTCAGGATAATGTTGTTAACATTTTTTAAATTTTAAATTGACGTAATCATCAATTATTGATGGCTACAATACTTATCAAATTTGCTCAACCTATATCTGTGAAAGCTTTGATAAAGGCCTCAAAATGAGGGGCGAAACGTAGGCAATCACAGCCCATTGAGTTGTTTGTCGCTATACCTCCACAAAGAACGGGTCCTAAAAGCCCAGATTATTTAATAATTTAGTTTTTGAAGAAATACCCCCATTAAAAATAAATTACAAACGAACCTTATTTATAATAAAAGTCGCCAGAAAAATTTGTGTGCACCACTGCCAAAAAGTGTGATTTCCTCCTCGATTTTGACAAACGCTTCGGCTATCAACAATCAGAATAGCCAAAAACAAATATATACCGGGTGTCCCGCTAAGGTCGGCCACCGGCTATATCTCGGAAACTATTTGTCCTACAACTGTCGGAAAAAATCTTGATTAGTAAAGTGGCTACGAGAAATTACTGGAAAATATTTTTGAGCTTCTAAGTGCACTGCTAGGGGCGTATTTGCGAATCAAATTTAATAAATCCGAATTACTTCAAATATGAACAGTGAAGATAAGACAATTTGAAAGGTTTGAGATTCTCATGTTTACACTCTACTAATTATTTATTTAACATTTTGGCCTATCTCGTCAAATAAGAGGAGGGGAGGATTAAATCTTATTACAGAAAAAGTTCGATAACGTCAGACTACCTTAACCGTTATCGACGAACATTGTCTTATTGGAATGCTAGTGGGTAGCCGACTAATTGTCTGTAACAACGCCGAAGATTTTGTTCAAGACCGAACCGCTAGATGGCGTGCATTGTCGGCTTTAGTCGTTTACCTAATTCTTCATGAAAAAATTAAATGGAAGGCTAATGTTTTCATTTGCTCATCTTACTACGAATGAAATTACCTAAAATATGGCAAAAACCGCAAGTCTCTACCTTTTTCAAAATAAAGTTATGAACAAAAATAGGTTAAACAATTAATTTTCCTAATAAAATTCTAAAATATTCGGATATTTTACATATTACATAAAACTAACCCTTAATCCAAACGTAAAAAATAACGTAACTTTGAAGTCGCAGCTTATGTAAGGTAAAATAACATAACATACCCTTTAATAATAAGTAAGCCGTGAAAAATAAACAAATTAATTTGTCAATGTTTAGCTGTCATTAGTTTTCGCTGGTAAAATACAATACTTGTTTTGCGATTTTGTGCCGTTGTAATTAAAAACTGTGTAAACAATTTGACCATTATGTCGTACACTATTGCTGAAGCTTATGACATGTTAGCAGTGTATTTTGTAAGTTTGGAAAACGCAGTTATTGCCGCGCGAGAGTACGCGGTAAGACATCCGGAGAGCGACATTTTTCACGGAGGGTTTTAGGCGTTTGTCAAGACGTCTGCGAGAAACTGGACAAGTGTTGCCGATACCAGCTCAACATAGAATTCGGAGATCACGAAGTGCAGATAATATTATCAACGTGCTTGCTTATGTGGAAGCTTATCCTAAACGTAGTATAAGGGATGTAGAGAGATCTGAGACTTCCTCGATCGATTATTCACAGAATTTTAATCGAAGGAAAATTACATGCATATCATGTTGAACTGCATCAAGCACTCGCACTACCTGATTTTGACCAACGGTTAGATTTCTGCCACTGGATGCTTCAAATGGACAGAAAATCCCAATTTTTTGCTCAAATTTTATGGACAGACGAGGCTACGTTCACTAGCAGAGGTCAAGTCAACTTGCACAATAGCCATTACTGGTCGGCAAGTAATCCCCATTGGATGATTGCAATTGATAACCAAAATATATTCAGTGTAAATGTATGGTGCGGCATTATCGAAAATAAAATTATTGTTTTTGTTTTTGACGAGACTCTGAACGGGTAAGGTATTTAGAATTTCTAAGAAACTCTTTAGCAATTCTGTTGGAGGAGGTAACTTTATATACTCGTGTAAACATGTGGTTTCAACACGATGGTTGCCCTGCCCATTATGCTGCAAACGTGAGGGATTATTTAAATATTCAGTTTCCGAATAAATGGATAGGGCGGGGTAGTTTATTTCCTGGCCACCCAGATCCCCTGATTTAAGCGTGTTAGACTTTTATTTATGGGGACGACTAAAGGATATTGTCTACCAGACCCGGCCAACCACACGCGAAGACATGATTCATAGAATCCACAATGCGATTGCATCGATTTCTGTGGCAGAAATTGAAGCTGCTGTTTTGGAACCAGACGAAGACTTCGAAGTTGCATCAACAACAACGGTGGTATTTTTGAACATTTGCTGAATTAAAACTAAAAATTTTGATATTTGTAAGATAAATATGAATTATTTGGAATTTCACTAGGAAAGTAAAATTTAACCTATTTTTGTTCATAACTTTATTTTGAAAAAAGGTAGAGACTTGCGGTTTGCGCCATATTTTAGGTAATTTCATTGGTAGTAAGATGAGCAAATGAAAACATTAGCCTTTCATTTAATTTTTCATGGAAAATTAGGTAACCGGCCAAAGCCGCCAATGCCCGCCATCTGGCGGTTTGGTCTTGAATAAAATCTTCGGTGTTATTACTGAAAATTAGGCGGCTGCCTATTAGCATTCAATAAGACAATGTTAGTCGATAACGGTTAAGGTAGTCGGACGTTATCGAACTTTTTCTCCAATAAGATTTAACCCTTCCCCCACCCCTTATTTGACGAAATAGGGAAAAATGTTAAATAAATAATTAGTAGAGTGTAAACATGAGAATCTCAAACCTTTCCAATTGTCTTATCTTCACTGTTCATATTTGAAGTAATTCGGATTTATTAAATTTTGATTCGCAAATACGCCCCTAGCAGTGCACTTAGAAGCTCAAAAATATTTTCCAGTAATTTCTCGTAGCAACTTTACTAATCAAGATTTTTTCCGACAGTTGTAAGACAAATAGTTTCCGAGATATAGCCGGTGGCCGACCTTAACGGGACACCCGGTATATATAATGTATACATTATGTGCATACAAATTAAATTTTGTGATTTACATATCACAATAATGGAAGAATTTGAAAATTCTATTATACAAAAAAATTATGCAAAAATAGCGTACGTAAACAGTATTCGGGAATTCGTGCCAAATACTACGGGCACTTATTCCCGAAAGAATCTGTTTCCGCATATGTTACGTAAATAACTATTACAGCCTTGATATACAACTAATTGTTTTATCATTCTGAAGTGAGTAATGTTTCAATTTAAACAATGTTGGAAGTAGAATGAGGGCACTTTCAAACCCCGCGGGTATAATTAGGCAAAGCCTAATTAGGCTAACAACCTCTCACCTACCTCTCACCTCATCAGGCAGTTCCCTAATTAGGCCTCTCACCTCATTAGGCTGTTGTTGTCAACAGGCTGTTGACGCAGGCATTCTATTTAATTACTTGTTTTTGTTTTTGAAGACGTCAATGGAAAATACGGCCTCTCACCTCATTAGGCTGTTGTTGTTGAAGTTGATTTCCATCATGGCGGATGTTTCGGCGGTCGATTTGAATTTCCATCATGGCGTCCTAAAGTTTTTTTTTATGTATTTAAAAAACTTGGTTGAGATTCGAACTTGCAACCATTGCATTACCGAGCCAAGGCTTTAACCACTAGGCTACGGCGACAATTGAAAGATAGAGTTTGAAGTTTGTATATAGCTGTAAAGGTTGATTAAGATGAATTAATGATGGTGTAAAATGTAGGATAAGACCTGTTGAATAAGGATAAAACATTTAATAAACAAGATGAAAAAGGATAAAAACATATATTTATCACTCTTATATATTATAAACTAAATCACAAACAAAAATAGCAATTACGTACGGAGGTGGGGGGTGTCGCCATTTTGTATGACGTATGATCAAACATTTAATAAACAAGATGAAAAAAGGATAAAAACATATATTTGTCACTCTCATACATTATAAACTAATTCACAAACAGGAATAACACTCACGTAGCGCCATTTTGTATGACGTATGATTAAACATTTAATAAACAAGATGAAAAAGGATAAGAACATATATTTTTCCTTCTCATACATTATAAACTAATTCACAAACAAAATAACACTCACGTAGCGCCATTTTGTATGACGTATGATTAAACATTTAATAAACAAGATGAAAAAGGATAAAAACATATATTTGTCACTCTCATACTTTATAAACTAGAACACAAACACGAAAAACAATTACCTAAAGCGATTCAATATGGCTGTCAAACCAACATTTTTTCTTTAAAAGGAAAAAAACATATATTTGTCACTCTCATACATTATAAACTAATTCACAAACAGGAATAACATTTTAATACACCATCAAGGTGACGTATGTGTTAAGGAAAATAAAAAACAACAAGGAGGATAAAATTTTATTTGCATCTCTGTTACACAACACATTTACAAGTACCAATAACATATATTTTTAATTGGAAGAATAAAGAAAGCAGGAAACAAATTTTATTTCTCTCTCTGTTTCACACACAATATAAAATTATTTTACAAAAATATGAAACATTACAACTTCAGAGTTCCATCTATGAATGGCGCACCATACCCAGCATTCGTTTACCAGTTTGAGAATCATTTTACGATGTCACCAAAAATTTTCTTTCTGCAAACGTAGAGTTTTTTATACTGACGACCAGTTATTCGTCTCCAGCATCTGTAATTTGAAATAAAAATAAACCACAAACATTTTAAAAAAGTATTAACAAGAATAATAACAGCAGCAAAACAAAAGCTTTTTAAAAGATGAAGAAACACAATTTTAAAATTTAAAAAAATGTATACTTACCAAGATCTTAAAGTCGTAACTGGTTACACTAACAAACACATATCATACACACCTTGTATTTTTATACCCGAAAATTCGAAAATAACATCGTTAATTGTGTTTTCTACATTAAAAAGTGAAAGATCAACTTTCAAAAATTTCCTGCTAATTAGGTTTGTTATATTGCTGTTATAAAGAAACGTTTTGACAAACTTTTGTTAACAACACATATCAATTAATTAAAATGTAAAACAGTAAGATGATTTTATATCAAGAATGAGATTTTGAAAATCAAAATACCGAAAATCTATCATAAACGAAAAAATATTTGATGCAACCATTTCAATGTCAGCAAAATAAAGTAAATTCCGAAATAAGGTAATTAAAATGTTTACGTTTTTCCAAACTGTAAAAGGTTCAAAATGTAATTGAATTAAGGTGATTGTTAAAAAAAAACAAAATGCAATCATTCAAAATACGTAATATGTTTACATGTAACCAACGCATTTGCACAAACTTAATACACTGCTTGACAAGATAATCAATTAAAAACTTTATTGTACAAAAATTCGTTTGATATGCAAAACTCTGTTTTAAATGATTGCCTAACAAACAAATTTAACAAACGTATTTGATTTTAAATGAAACTACTGACTCTCTTAAAGATTAAAAATTCATCTCCACACAATCTGCAGAGGATGAACATAAGTTTGCGATTGTCTTTCAAAATGAACCAAAATATTTACCATATGTTAGTTCGTAAATTATAAAAAACGTTATTGAAATCCCAACTCAATAATAAGTTGTAGGTTTCTATAACTTCTAAATGATTAACTGTGTCATCCATTATTTTATTTATGTAATTAAAATCTGTAATAAGTACTTCCTACAGCTTCTAATAAGATGTACAATAAAATTATTATTTCAGTTTCTTATTTATAATTTATTTAAATAATCGATGTTTTATCGACAATTCAAGTTTATTGACAACTTAACTTATATTGCGAATATTATTTAAAAACAACACCAAATAAAATATTTATTAAATCAAATTTTTTAACATGAGATCAACATGTTGTGGAGTCTGTATTCTTTTATACTTTTACAATGTTTGTGTTCCTGTAGTATCGTTTAATTTTTTCAACGTTTTAGTTTTATTCAGAATTTTTAAATGAAACTACTAATTCTTTTTAAAAGATTAAAAATTCATCTTTTCATCTCACAAATACAGATGCAATTAAAAATAAGTTTTCGTAAGATAAAAATAAATAAAATAATTGCAAAATTGTCTTATAAGGTTAAACTATTTTAATGGATGAAAAATACAAGGAGAATATTACATTACAAGATTTAGTTAATAAATTTCCACATTTTGTATCCTCACAATAAAAAATTATATGGAATCTCACTCTGTAGCTCTAAACCTACAGTAAATCGGGTAAACCATATAGGTGGTTAATAGATAAAATAAAAACAAAAACTTTGAAAAAACACAAACGTTTTAAATGAATTAAATTAAACAAAATACAATATGATAAAATTAAATTAAAGAATGCACTTTTCTACTATTAAAAATTTGTTGAAAGCAATTAAGCCACAAGGACTTTTAATGTCTCGCTGGTGAAACTGACATTACAACTTTCCCAAAATTGCATACTATTAAATTAAAAAATAAAACCAATTCATTTCTTAACTCATCTGACTTCACAAAATTACAATCTTCACCATTCAATAAATTTAATTTACTAACTTCCAAAATCATTTATGAAACTCAAGGAACATTTAGTTTCTTTAATGTATATTCTACAAACATCAAAATCTCAAATCCAAAAATTCCAAATTTATACTCTTTACCTAAAATACATAAAACCAACCATCCTATTAGACCAATAGTTAATTACAAATCTTCACCAACATACTTTATTTCTAAATTTCTATCCCGCGTTATATCAAAAGAAATTAATTTCAAACCATCTTATTCTATCAAAAATACAATTAAATTAGTAGAAAATTTATCTAAACCGAGAATCATTCTAAGGAAGAGTATAAGACGTTTACAAAAAAAACATTTTATTATTACGGTAGTGGTTCTAACAAAAATCAAAAAGAAACATTACAACGATAACGCATAAGATTCTTTTGTAACATGTAGGCGAACACATAACAATGATGCTAAGTATCTCGAAATGTACACGTTTGACAAATGCAATTTATCACATTGAAATTTTTGAATTATACATTAAACATCATAGTCTTCAAACTTTATTCACAATGCAAGAGTTTATATTGAATAAAGTAAAAGATGTTAACTCACATAATCTGAACCTTGAATGATTCTGTTAAATAGAAAAATTAAAATAAAGTGTAATTTTTATTTTTTGTTTTATACATTTTAAAATTTTTATAAAATAATTTCATTTTTTCTATTTTGACGAACCCCTTTCCCCGGCTGCGGTATATGATGGATTATCGTCATCATCCCAACATTCAAAACCTGTGAAAGGTCACCACGGTAGAAGGCGATAGAAGGAATGGGAGCCGATTTAACTTTTTCATATTGCTCCCATTGTTTTAGTTTTTCTTGCATTTTTTCATTTCGATCTCTCTCGGCCTCTACAGGATGACACTTCCACATATGCAATGACAATCGATGCCGCAGCATTACGTGACAAGGATCTACCCTGCACTGCACCATATCTGTAATTTAAGATAACAGAATTAATACTAACCAGTTAGTTAAATTTTTTCAATTACCTTTTGGTATCTCGTTTTTGTACCCGTTCATGTTTTACTGTCTGATGGTAGATATGAATAATAATCTTGCTAGCTTGGTTATGATAATAATCTTGCTACTTATGTCAAATATATATATATATATATATATATATATATATAATTAGCCTCTCTTTTCTAACCCCACTTTAAAATTTTTAATTCTAATGAGGTGAAGGACGTATTTTTAAAAATGGTGTTAAATAACTTCCCTAATGAGGAAAATGTTCCTTTTCATATTTCTTAATTAATGCTTTAAATATTCTTCTGAGTAATCTCCTAGGAAAAAAAAACCGCTTGTCTTGACTTGTTTATGATAATTGTAGTGTTTAACGCTTAGTCATTAAGATGTTATAAGCAAACATGTATTTTGAATGTGGAAATTGTAAAAAAACTTTATTTTAAAAAATATTCATAATCACATCTGTTATAACGTTTAAATAAAAACCTGATTCATAGTTCTAGAGAATCAAATAAACCAGACAATCATAAAAAATTCTTTAACGAATGAGATGCTTTTTCTAATAATTTAATTTAGATTAAAAGATTTATTTAGTTAAATATAATCATAAATCGTTTATTCGTTTGCTAGAAAAATAGTTACAATAATGAATCGTATTCAAACGTATTTAATTTAATTTTTAAATGAAACTACTAATTCTATGAAACAACTGGACAATGTTTAACTTCATCATTACGTTTTTAATTATACAATTTGCATATATTTAAATCTATTAAGAAGTTGGCGGAATCTAAAGTGTTAGGTAATAAGTAATTTATTTTATTTTAAAACCAGAACTTAAATGAAAATGGCACTTAATAAGAAAAACAAACAAACGTATGTGTTAGTTCAATTTTTTATTGAATTAAATTTCATTTTTGTATATCCATCTGCATTAGTTCATTGTATTAAAAAAATAAATGTGTAATAAAATAATTTATTTAAGTCTTAATTCTCGATAGATATACAATTTTAGTTTTGAAATAGTTATGTAAATAAAAAATGAAATTGATTTTTGTGTAACTATAATGTTTACAAGTTCGTTACAAAAATTAAAATAGTTTAACCTTATAAGACATTATTTTTGCAAAAGAAAAAACAGTTGAAGAGTTTTTTATCTTATAATTTAATTTTTAAAATGAAACTACTAATTCTATGGAAACAACTGGACAATGTTTAACTTCATCATTACGTTTTTAATTATACAATTTGAATATCTTTAAATCTATTAAGAAGTTGGCTATAATGTTTACAAGTTCGTTACACAAAATTAAAATAGTTAAACCTTATAAGACAATTTTGCAAAAGAAAAAACAGTTGAAGAGTTTTTTTATCTTATTCGATATCATGTTTATAATCGTTATTTTAATTTTTTTCAACACTGTAACATCTTCTTTTTTTGAAACTATTAAGAAATTTGAAATTTCAATTCAATAAATATCCCGAATAATTTCTAAACAAAAAAAGATTTATTGTTTTTTATTTATCGTTTAATTTTTCTCACAAATAGCAGATTCAATTAAAAATTCTGAATAAAACTAAAACGTTGAGAAAATTAAACGATACTACAGGAACACAAACATTGTAAAAGTATAAAAAGAATACAGACTCCACAACATGTTGATCTCATGTTAAAAAATTTGATTTAATAAATATTTTATTTGGTGTTGTTTTTAAATAATATTCGCAATATAAGTTAAGTTGTCAATAAACTTGAATTGTCGATAAAACATCGATTATTTAAATAAATTATAAATAAGAAACTGAAATAATAATTTTATTGTACATCTTATTAGAAGCTGTAGGAAGTACTTATTACAGATTTTAATTACATAAATAAAATAATGGATGACACAGTTAATCATTTAGAAGTTATAGAAACCTACAACTTATTATTGAGTTGGGATTTCAATAACGTTTTTATAATTTACGAACTAACATATGGTAAATATTTTGGTTCATTTTGAAAGACAATCGCAGACTTATGTTCATCCTCTGCAGATTGTGTGGAGAGATGAATTTTTAATCTTTAAGAGAGTCAGTAGTTTCATTTAAAATCAAATACGTTTGTTAAATTTGTTTGTTAGGCAATCATTTAAAACAGAGTTTTGCATATCAAACGAATTTTTTGTACAATAAAGTTTTTTAATTAATTATCTTGTCAAGCAGTGTATTAAGTTTGTGCAAATGCGTTGGTTACATGTAAACATATTACGTATTTTGAATGATTACAAATTTTCGGTTTGGCGTTTTTAACAATCGCCTTAATTGAGTGACGGAAAAGTTGTTTTTAACTTTCACACAATAGAGATATTCCGTAAACAAATCCATTAGTGGGTTTGTATACTCTATATAAACAGCTTGAAATATTGTTTTAAATGTAGATCTTTCCACATCATTAAAATTGGTATGTCTATCGAAAATCGAAAGAGGTGAGTATTATTATTAATTTTAATCTTTTAAAAATGAATTGTTTTCAATTCACGTATTTTTAATGAATAGTTCTCAACTTTTTGAGTATTAAATTTTGTTGTTAAATTGATTCTTGTTAATACTTTTTTAAAATGTTTGTGGTTTATTTTTATTTCAAATTACAGATGCTGGAGACGAATAACTGGTCGTCAGTATAAGAAAACTCTACGTTTGCAGAAAGAAAATTTTTGGTGACATCGTAAAATGGTTCTCAAACTGGTAAACGAATGCTGGATATGGTGTGCCATTCATAGATGGAACTCTGAAGTTGTAATGTTTCATATTTTTGTAAAATAATTTTATATTGTGTGTGAAACAGAGAGAAATAAAATTTGTTTCCTGCTTTCTTTATTCTTCCAATTAAAAATATATGTTATTGGTACTTGTAAATGTGTTGTGTAACAGAGATGCAAATAAAATTTTATCCTCCTTGTTGTTTTTTTTTTAAACTCCCGCTTATTTTCCTTAACACATACGTCACCTTGATGGTGTATCAAACGTTAATGGTTCGAACCTCGGTATGTTAAAGTTTTTTTAAAACTACTTGTGAAATACGTAGTGCTGGTTTAAACGTTAATGGTTCGAACCTCAGTATGTTAAAGTTTTTTTAATCAAATGTAAATTCAAAACTAGTTGTTAAATACGTGGTTAATGTAATTAATAAAGAAAAATGTTGGTTTGACAGCCATATTGAATCGCTTTAGGTAATTGTTTTTCGTGTTTGTGTTCTAGTTTATAAAGTATGAGAAAGAAAAATGTACATGTTTTTATCCTTTTTCATCTTGTTTATTAAATGTTTAATCATACGTCATACAAAATGGCGGTACGTAATTGTTATTTTTGTTTGTGAATTAGTTTATAATGTATGAGAGTGACAATATATGTTTTTTATCCTTTTTCATCTTGTTTATTAATGTAATCATACGTCATACAAAATGGCGTACGTATGTATTTTTGTTTGTGAATTAGTTTATAATGTATGAGAGTGACAAATATATGTTTTTTATCCTTTTTCATCTTGTTTATTAAATGTTTAATCATACGTCATACAAAATGGCGGTACGTAATTGCTATTTTTGTTTGTGAATTAGTTTATAATGTATGAGAGTGACAAATATATGTTTTTTATCCTTTTTCATCTTGTTTATTAAATGTTTTATCCTTATTCAACTTTTTAATTAACAGGTCTTATCCTACATTTTACACCATCATTAATTCATCTTAATCAACCTTTACAGCTATATACAAACTTCAAACTCCATCTTTCAATTGTCGCCGTAGCCTAGTGGTTAAAGCCTTGGCTCGGTAATGCAATGGTTGCAAGTTCGAATCTCAACCAAGTTTTTTAAATACATAAAAAAAACTTTAGGACGCCATGATGGGACGCCATGTTGGAAATTCAAATCGACCGCCGAAACATCCGCCATGATGGAAATCAACTTCAACAACAACAGCCTAATGAGGTGAGAGGCCGTATTTTCCATTGACGTCTTCAAAAACAAAAACAAGTAATTAAATAGAATGCCTGCGTCAACAGCCTGTTGACAACAACAGCCTAATGAGGTGAGAGGCCTAATTAGGGAACTGCCTGATGAGGTGAGAGGTAGGTGAGAGGTTGTTAGCCTAATTAGGCTTTGCCTAATTATACCCTTGGGGTTTGAAGCTGCCCTCATTCTACTGTTGGGCTGCGAGGTGCCCAATGGTTTTTAGTAAATCTCATATTATATTTAAGCAAAAACTTTTTGCAATATTAGACTGTGTTGAAATTGTAACAGTAGTTGCTAAGAATTTGCTCATACTATCATCCCGGGGAGAGTGTCTGCGACCTAGCCAGCAATCAATCAAATTCCATTCATTTATTCTTTTGTAAGAATATGTGGTATTCCCATTTTTTTAAGTTTCAACTACGTAAAATTCAAAACAATTTTAAAACTATCACGCTCCACACGCAATTAAAAGCATAATTCTTTCAATTTTTAGTAAAACTCAACCTCAAACGTTGTAACATGAATAGCAGCATCGCAACCACTTTGAGTCGCAACACCCAAATTGCTGAAAGAGATTTTTTAAATAGTTTATTCATCAGTCAACAAGCCAGTGAATCTGAGAAAAATCTCGATTTTGCCAGCTAGAATTGAATCAGGGTATCAGATACAAGTTGAGTAGGCAAGTAGACAGCAGCAACGTAAGCGTCTTTAGAAGCATACGTAAACACGTGAACTTCTTGCTCCACTGACTGAGTTAATTGAAAGTGCCGTGGGATGTATACTACCTTAAGGACATCAATTTCTTGCATCCACTTAGAGAAACAGGTTTGACGTTCTTGAGAGACTGACTCATCCCATCCACATTTCGATGCCCATGCTTCCTGGATCAGCAGTTTAGGTATGAGCAAAACAGGGCATAATAGACCTCCACAGGATCAATATTTGAGCTGTCACAGATAATATAAACCGTTTTGTTATTTTTCTGGCATTTCCATATCATTGAATGTACATGACAGCATATCGTCCTTGCGATTCTATTTAAGACCAAGGCGAGTCACATCCAGTCCACAGAGATTTTCGTCACAAAAAATATCATTTCCATCAATAACGGAAGTAGTCCACTTTCGTAAATCCATGTTGGCGTTTTTAAATATTTTTTCTATTCCTTAATTAGTAAATTTATCATTACGCACTGTTTACTTGATTAGTAAATTTGTTATTACAAATAGTGTAGTATTGAGTAGCACACAATTTTTTTTAAATTACAGGTCATCGTTATGGAAACCAAGATAGGTAGTCAAGACTCGAATTTAAACTGAAGTCCCGCTAGTTTGACTTGCCAAAGTGACGAAGGTTTAAATTGCTTCCATAATTCTCCAAAATAAGCCAAAAGGACAGGGAAAATGATTGTATATTGCTTTTTTGACGCCAGGTCATGAACTTTGGTACGTAGTCTCATACCAAAATTTTGATTTTTCGGGCAAAAGATTTTTGCCCGTAGTTTAAGCCTACTTCGTAATTTTAGGAGGCGTTTCCAAAATATCTTCTTTAGAATTACTTTCGAATAGAATCTTCATTATTGATGTTGGACACAATAACACGCCACAATAAATAATTGTAATGTTAAATCAATTGTTTCATCAAATTTCTTCGATTATTAAGAAATAAAATTATATGCCCGCTGGCTCAGTTGCTAAGGTGGGTGTATCAAAGGTCCAAATCTCATTGCCGGCATTCTTTTTTATTTTTTGTGTTTTTCTTAGTACATTTATTAAAAGAAGGGCAAAAACATTCTTATAAATCTATTTTATAATTTATCAAATAACATTAATCATTGATAATTCAACTTGTGATGTCGTAGAAAAAATATAGTACATGTCTCAAGAGTACTCTCGTTATGTAGTATGCTATTACTGCCTCTTCCTTGATAGCTTTGCAGTCACCAGAAGAATCCAACGATAGCACGCAGTTATCCACGTAAAAGGATTCCTTTAAAAAATTTTTCAGCTCAGAATTTGTGACTGTGGTTTCAACGTGGTGTTGAATTACCGTTGCTAGCAGAAAGGGACTGCATGCCATTCCAAAAACAATTCTGTTATGTTGATATACTTTAAAGGTTGCACAGTCAGGTTCTTCCCACCATAAAAATTTTTGAAATTGTTTATCCTCTTCTCGAACCTTTATTATCATGAATGCTTTTCTGATGAAGTGATGCCAATTTTCTAACGTATGAGCTCCATCAGATTGGGATCCTTATAGAGACAATCGTTAAGTAAGGGGTAGTGAAACACCTTGGCAGACGCGTCGAATACAGGACGGACAGGAGTACTTAAACCTTCCTTAAAGACCGGCTTAGTGTCCTTCACTATTGTCGTTATCTATCCGTGTAATCAGTTGTTCGTCTTCCCAACTTTTAAAAACATTGTCGTAGTCACCCCAACGCTGTTGTCTTTGAAGTTTTCTAGTTGCGGAGCGTAGTCGTTTTTCAGAAACAGCCTAATTAGTTGGGAAGTAACTATGACCTGTCCTCCATGGAAGTGCCACAACGTATCGTCCAGTCTCGTTGCGTGTAATTGTTTCACTAAACTGTTTCAGTGCTTCCTACTCTATTTCATGTACTGACTTTGTCTGGAAGGGATCACTGATACCGAGAGACTCCAACTTCCACAGCTGAGAGATGTCATGTTGAACTGCATTACTTAATGACGAAAGGTAAACCATTGACAGGCTTTCCCTAATCCTTTTGCCAACAGTACAACTTAGTGTGGTTTACACTGCTACTAGTCCACAACGTAACTTGATAATTTTTCCGGTAAGCAGCTGCCCCCAGTAGTTACTTCCAACCAAAATGTCAACGTGGTTTAAGCCAATGCCGATGTCGGAATGATGAATGTCGTTCTCAGCAAGCTCTTTAGTGAGAATCCCAAGTTGAATTTTTGGAATGTCTGCACAAAACTGACTGTTCTCCAAAATTTTCAGCTTTATGGACAGTCCACTTGGGCTCCACAGAAAAATAGAATACTTTCTGTGACACCTTGGGCTCATGTGTATTCCTCCAAAGAGCACGCTTTGAATGTATTCCTGGACTTGACTTTAGCAGTGGCAATACCACTAGAAGTACTCCAGCTTTTTGGCTGCCAGTGTCCCCGACTAACCGAACCTTAATTTTTATCTTATCCTGGCTTTCCAGATCCAGAACTTCGGAGCTGCACTGAAGACTCGCTGATTGTGCAAAAGTACTAAGTTCAGGAATTCCTTCCGGTTTAACGTCATTCCGAAGTACGTTTTTTACTACTGCCAGGGCACAAAATATGGTAGTGCTTCCTTCCGCAAAGAATGCACTTAACGGGGTCTTGCATTTCTTTGCCTGGTGTTTCCCAGGTAAGCATGTGAAGCATACTCCTTTCTGTTCAACTATCTTCTTCATTGACTGCGCAGTGATACAGTGTCGCAAAAAACACATCCATTCTTTTTGGATATACGAGCACTAGAAAGCAGTCCAGCGGCGGTAGACACATCCTCTTCTGAAACAAATCTGACCTTGTTCTTTCTCTTTTACTTGATTTGAGCTTCCTGATTTGTCTAAAAACCAGCTTGGGCTATAGAGATTTGCTGCTCACATCTGATTTCAGATTGTATAATGTCCATTAATAAGTCCGATCTGTTATTCTGGGCTCAAAGTCCATCACTCTTGGCGTAGTCACTTCTTTGCCAGGCTGACAAACTAGACTCCACTGGAGATAATCAAGTGGCAGGGTCTGGCGGTGAGTTTCAACGCACACTGAAAAAATGTTGTCGTCTTCTTGGTAGACCGTTAAGTGTTTCACAACTTTATTTTTTATGGAAATATATATCTTCTAAAGTTCGCGAACTATCTCACACTCTTTGTGCACGTCATCATCAGATGATTTGTTTTAGATCATGTAATCCATAATTTGGCTATTTATTTCTTCTAACTTAGTCTGGGATTTATCCAGCAGAGTATCAAGGGCCTCAACATCTTTCTTATTGATATGTATGACTTTTAACGCATCTTCCAGCTCTTTAATAGATTTCTTTAAATCGTTACAAACTGGTCGGCGTGTACGTTTCAATGTATCCATGATTAAAGATGTAAAGTAATCTCAATTTAAATGCACTACACTAATTCACTAATTATTGCAGCACAAACGTATATATTGGTGAGACCTCCAAATGTTGAGATAGAGGGTTGAAAATTATCTGTTTTTAGCCGATCTCCTTATACTTTTAATAAATAGCTGACACTAAAAAACGTTTTGAATTTTTTTATTATTGACAAATAACAACTTTCTTTATCAAAACTCTAGCAATTCAGAAAAAAATAAAGTAACAAAACTAAATAACATGCTACTTATAAAACAGTTCGCAACAGTTTGCCTGATATTCCTTCACAAACACTCTATAAAAATAATTTTGAGAAAAACAGGAAATGATATCTACTCTTAAGGAGTTCCTAACAAAATAAAAATCTTTCCTTTCAAACATGGCGAATATTGATGGAAATTCTATTATCGATTTAACTTGTGTCAGTTTCACTTACATTCATCTCAAACAGTAAAACGTTTGGATTTATTTGAAAGATAATTCTTTGTTTATTATTATTTCATATTTACTGGTTTTTATTATCATTTCATAGAAAAGAATAGTATTTACTATTCGAGATGAATTCCGATTTTTCGGAAAAATTGAGCAAACTGAATTCTTGCATGAGAAAATATAAAAAAAATAAAATAAGTTCACGCACAAAAAAAGAAATCCAAATTGAATCAGTAATCGACCACCGTTAACATTTGTTTATTTAATTATTAGAAAATATGTATGCAAATTAAAAAATCTCCCAATGGTTGTATGAATACATTTATAAGTACTATAATAATCAAAATAAAACACATCTAAATTTACAAACAAAAATACAAAACCTAGGTGTTTTGCCTTTTTTTTAAGTAATAGTTTTCGTTGTCACAAAATTAGTAATGAAAACAATGTGATTAAAAGACGATGATAAAACGTACACGTATTAAATAACGTCGATTAAACGTTCCGACGATGATACGGTGAAGATGAAACGTCCCGGCGATGAAATGGTTGCGATGAAACGGCGGTCTTGAATTGGCGGTAATGAACCGTCGACACTGAAAGGTCCTATCTAGATCATTTTCACATAATGACTTCTATCATGTTTTTAGTAAAAAATTTTGTATGAAAATTTATTTTTAAAATTTGTTTGTACAAATGTTTTACTAACTTATTTCAATCGCTGGTAAAATATACTGTATTGTTTGGGCTGATATATAATCAATGTGCGTGCTATCTCAAGTCTGATATGGACTTGCTAAAAAGCTGAAATTTATAGTACTACGAACTTTTAAGTACGTTGCATTGACGTGAGGCCCAATTTTATTGTGTTGCCAGAGAGTTTAAGTGTTTATGACAAACGGTGTTTCATTTCCGTTTGTTCGGTGGTGGCATTTATTACAGTTTCCGAGATTATATTTTGTTATCTTTGATTCAAGTGTACAACCACTTAACAATTTCAGATTGCTACTGGTTTAGAGAATGTAAGATAAAATTTGATTAAAAAAAAATTTTGTATCGAGCATTTTTTTGTTGGTGTTATGAGTGTGCATATTTTAATCTCGCTAGATTTTCTTTCGTGATAAGTCAACTAAACACACATTTTAATGCTAAAGGATACATATGATTAACAGTAACGTAACTCAAAATAATTCAAATAGTGAGAATAATTAAAATAATGTCAATAATTTACATATTTAATTAATTTTTTTACTAGCAATGTAATTATTGAGAACACACAACAATGTTCAATACCACCGAAAAAATATGATGCGAATTCTTTTTTCAAGTTTAGAACTCATATAAAGCAAATTAAAATTAAAATCTAAATTAAAAAATTAAAAATTTTTATTATAGAAAATTATTTTATGATACCAAACAAAGTCGTAAATAACAACCGCTTCACTTAAAATAATTGTATTTTTACATTGTTAATGTTTTAATTGGTTGTTATTAATAAGCCATAATAAAATTTCGTTTCACATTATGAATTATATGATGATTTTTGTACAACAGATAATACATTAAAATACATTCATAAATATGGAACACATTTATAAAAGCTTTGTTGTGTCAGAGAAATTAAGCTGTCGTTGTATTTGCTACATACTTTTCTAAACTATAATTTATAACAAATTCAATTAACGTTCAGATCTACATCATTTATCATTTCCTTATTCATACCATGTTTTTTTCAGTAAACATACACATTTTTGAAATTCTTTTTTTAATGAATTATGGTATATCTACAACGTACACCAAGACTCACTCGAAAGCTGTTTCGTCCATTTCGGAATCTTCAAAAGCGAAAGAATTCGAGTGTAAGTTCACTATTGTATAAATGCGCGCTGTGGACTATATTCCTTACAAGAGGGCATGTCGTATCGTGCTATCGTAACACTTCTGGAAATGCATTTACATTAAACAACTTTTGACAGATGTGTAAGCAGTTACATAAGTCAATGTTTTCATTATTAACCAAACTTAGTTTGGCTATAATAATCAAATATATTTTCGGACGTGTTAGCGATAGCACGAGATGCCTCTAGATTATTATTCTGGGAATATTCCTGCTCCTGTCCTTTTCAGTTGACAAATATTTTTCATTAGTGTTTCTACATTAACACCTTCTTAGTCCTACGTAGCTATCAGCTGTTCTACGAGACAAAATATTTTTAGTCGGGGCAACGCAGGCATGTTAAAGTGTTTCCGGAATTGGCCGTATCAGCAAAAATTCTGTTTACTGATCTGATCAGAAAACATACTGGGACCTAAATGTCCAAAGAGACTTAAGATTGATCCTTTTATCATTAACTGTTAGTCATCTAACCATCGTATGGGGAAGTATATTGATCAATATATTCAAGATAACATAGTTTGGACACGTTTAGTATTGTGCGTCAGTGTTCTGGTTTCCAAATTACTAAAAATTATTAACCAATAGACGAGAAGAGCCATGAACTTGCTTTTTTTGTGTTGTCGTTATATACTAGTTCTATGATGGAAACCTGTTGTGCCACAGAGTCAAAATAAAAGGTTACATTTACAGCAGTTTATGAGTATTTATTATCTTACATGTTAATGTATACAATATTTATACTGGCACAATTTGATAGTCGATTGATTGATCGACTTATCATTCACTATTGCATTAACTGATTTATTTGTAGTTGACTAGGTCGGTGCTGAATAGACATTGTCAGCACATTGCAGTTGTATGAATTGCTAAAAATTTGTATTTCCTTGTTTGCTTGTTTGGAAGTTACACTTCTTTATGCAACTGTTAGAGGCTTGCTATGGGCAACCCCAATCTTTCATTATTGATCACCCACAACCAAAAGTATATTAACTCTATATCTAAAAACGGATAATGTTATCTTTTTGCTATTGTCTATTAGTCCTCTAGTCTGGATACTTTCACTATTGCCCGCCAGGCCTCTAACCATTATGTGATCAAAAACATATCGGCTTGTCTTATATATTCGGAATTCACGAGGTCCTGTCTATGATATGGCCAAATGTACCTTAAGCAATTATTCAATAGCGACCCATTGTTGATGTTTTTAGTAATAGCTGTGAACTGCAAAAAATCTTCATACATTCACAATGTTGATACAGTTGAACAATTCATAGTCTCAGAAGAAGATTTCGAATAAAAGACAATTTTTTTTTATTTCTATGATAAAACAAAATTAAAAAAACAACTTAACATAAAAAGAGCAAACTCATATTACTTAAATGTTCGACTTGGCCTGCTTCGACTTCAATACCTCTTCTAATTTTTGTAATAAAGGACTTACGGACTTCAAAGAAAATATTATGTCCCTTTCTTTTTCCACAGCAATATTTTAATTAAAAAATATTGGGTTCTATGGTCATGTTTTGGTGTAAATAACCTGCCCTTAGCTTATGTTCCACTAGTTATGAATCATCCTGTATAAATATAATTATACTATACTGCGCAACTTATTTAACGCACAACCAAAAAGTTACCTCAAATTTGATGTTCTGTATTTTCGACATTTTTTGTTCGTTTTTGTTAATTTTTTTTTCAAATTGTAGGTTTTTCTCTTATACGAATATCTTAGTTGTTTTGGTAAAACTAATGATTTTGATATTATACCAGGTGTGTTATTAGTTGTTTGTTGACAGTCCAGCAATAATTAGTGAATAATAGAACGAGAAACCAGAAATTTAACCCATGATGAATGTGTTGAAGCAGCTACGTTACATGGTGAAAGGTGAAGTTACAACCGCATAGCTGGAAAGTTGGAAGTGTATTACACAACCATAGCGAGAGCAATTCAAAGGTACGCGGAAACAGGAGAACATTCCAGACGGACGGTCAAGGTGGAACTCGTGTTACCAGTGTTATCCAGGATCGCTATTTAAGAGTAAGTGATGTAAGGCAACGGTGTATTTTATGAAGTAACAGAGATAAACAAATGAATAAAAAAATGTAGAATAAACATGAGGCTTTAAATTGGCTATAATTACAATAACTTGAAATAGCTTGTATACCCCACAGGACGTTTTGAAATTTCGGAAAAAAACATAACATTTTTATAGCACCTGGTATAATATCAAAATCATTAGTTTTACCAAAACAACTAAGACAGTGATATTGCTAAGAGAAAAACCTACAATTTGAAAAAAGTCATCAGACACAAACAAAAATGTCGAAAATACATAACATCAAATTTAAGATAACTTTTTGGTCGTGCGTTAAATAAGTTGCGCAGAGTTACTACATTCATACAGGGTCTAACATTTACCACCAATGCCTTCCCTGATAATTACCCTATATTAACCGCTTGAGGTTTTTGGGGTAAGAATGCCGGTTGTCTTTAATTTAACTGTAAATAATATTTCAAAAAATATGCTACAAATTTTTATACGAAATATGAAACGTCCAATTTGTAAACGGTTTACATACGCAAAATTATTCAGCGTTGTATAAGACCATAAACATGATGGAGTGTGGAAGGTTGTGAGAAACTTTTTTATTTGTTTACTCTTTATGGCAAAATGGGTTACTTTTTGATCAATGTTTATTGTTAGCAGATATCAGAGCATTAAATTTTCAGTCAGATGTAAGAACTCAAACCTTGGCTTCAGACTAAACATAAAAATATTACACAAACAGAACTTTAACCTCACAACATTTGAATTTAAGAGGAATCCGTACTAGCAGTGCGCCATCGCTAAATCGTGCACTATAAGTAAACATTTTAATGCGTTGAATGGTCTGAAAGTACCTATAAAATTAGCTCAAATTTTCAAGTTATTAGCAATATTTTGATTTAATAATTATGATGTTAAATATGCTATACAATGTACAAATTCAAACATAAAAAAAACAAAAAGTAAGCACTTTGGAAAAAGTGATACTACAGCGACAAAGCCCCAAGTTTTATCTTTCATAAAACTTTAAGTTTTACTTCAAATATTTAAAATTAAAACCTGTTTTAAAGGTACTTATAGTGCATGGTTTAGCCGCTAGTACGAGGATATATTGAAAAATTCTTAGCCTACTATAGAACCAAACAAAATTTCAATGTCAAAACATTTTATTCCTCAACATATTCTCCTCTTAATTGGATACATTTATTACCTAGACTTTATTATCTAGAATGTTTCTTCTTGCTCTGCAAACCAGACCTCCACAGCTTCTATTACCTCCTTGTTGGAAGAAAATGTACGAATTGTTTAAATGTTACAAAACTTTGTTTTAACGTTCTTTGTTTAGTGGGTTACTTAAGGTTAGTTAAAAGAGCCTAATTATTAATGACTAAAGATTACTTCACCCACTTTCGGACATAGTAACTAACACACTACTTCAAAATGCTATGTATCAAAGTTATCAGTTTTTTTTCGTTTAATTTAAAAACGATGGAGCTTATTTGTATAAAACCTTTATTAAATTTATGTTTGATAGAAATTGTTATTACTTTATCTGCTTGAAATTAATATTTAACTAAAAGTTCATTCTCAAGTATCATTTAACAAAAACGACAGAAAATATTTGAGTCTCACATGCTACCGCCGTGTCACTAAAATCAAAAGTATGTAAAATTTAGGATTCATTCGACAACAAAGCCAGTTCACTTATCTTTTCATCTCCCACACTATTTCTCAAATATTTTTATTCTTTTTAGTGTAGAAAATGATATCTCCGCTGTGCAGTTTGTAGCAGGAATGCATAAAAATATTCGTAATGCAAAGTCAACATTAGGAAAAGTGGATATTATATTTTTCTCTCTTATGATGTTTAACATGGGTTGCACACTGTGTATATTATCCAAAGAACTAATTAAATATTTGAACTGCACACATTCGTTAGGAAATTCTATACCTAAATCTTCTTTATACTTTTCAAGTAATGAAGTTGCTTTTCGTTAAATTTAAAATAAACCTAAAATTACGTTCGATTTCCAGATATGCATCCTTCCGTTTATTCAACTCATTTATTAACTTGTCAACTATTACATAGTAAGTGTTCACTAACATGTAATTTCTCCCATTAAAATATGTGTCGTTTTTTGTGTTTCCATGGGAAATTTTTCTGAATTTGGTACGCTAAAGTCATGTTTATATGTATAGCAGCCTGATAGATTTTCCTTCCTTTTCAAACGCTATAAAGTTATCTTGTAAACTAGAAACAAAATCTTAAAAGCGAATCAAAGAGCGTTATAACTGTGAGCATATCCATACATTTGCTTTGTAAAGATTTGTTCACTTTATCAAACTAGAGAAGAATGTCAGTCCATCACCCCCGTTTCCAACTCGCTGAATTTTTTTGATTATACTTGTAGCTTTAACTTTGGTTTTCATAGTTTGAAGTTCATCTTGGGCAATTTGTTTTAAGGCACGTTTAAATGAGGCATATCCATTACGAAAGCCTGGCATGCATCAGCTCTAGCAGACCATCTTGTTGTGACTAATCTTTTGGGAACGAAAATTTTCTTGCAAGCTTCACCCAGTAGCAAATGTTGTTTCATAATTTTCCATCTTTGCGTTGACGCAGCAAAAAAATTATATAATTCCTCGACCCACATAAAAAAATTTATAGCCATAAGACAAGAGACAGCAGCTGAATTTCCCGACAAATTAAACGAATGTGCAGAGCATAGAACACATTTTTCCAATTTAGTATGTTGAAGAATTCTGTGCTTGCAAACCCGAGTATATGCCAGACACATTAGCGGCATTGTCATATGATTGCCGCGATTGCTTTGGATATCTAGTGATAGTTCTTCAATTGTCTGTAAAATCGCAGTCCCCATGTCAACCGCCTTATATCTCACATTTGCAACGAATTTTACAAATCGTACACTACCATTATCTATAACATAACGAATTATAACAAATAATTTATCACTATGACCAACATCTGGAATTGAGTCTACACTAATTCCATAATATTTCAAATTTTAATTTGAAAGGATATATAATTTTCAACTGCTTTTTTCATAAGTCTGATAAATTCATCGCAAACTGACCACGTCCGGGATTTCTTCTATATTTAATATGATCACGTAGAAAGATATCGCATTGAGCAATTAACTCCAAGACACCTAAATAATTACCATTATTCGTATAATTAAATGTTTTTATTTTTCCCCTGAAAGCTAAACCACGAGTAGCCAAAAATCTTATTGCAGCAACGACACTCTCCAAAACTTGATTCCAATATTCCGATAAATTTTAAGTTATTGTACTTGCGACTTAATTACCTATTTTAATAAAACACGTAATAATGAATATTTTTTTATATATTGTCAAAATTTTTGGGAGGTCATTGACCAAATGACCATATGGACAAGCCGCCACTGGTAAAAAACATATACGGGAAGAGACGAAGAGCAACATATCAGTTCCGAGAATAACTGTTATATGTTTTGGATTACGAAATGAACGAACTTTAAAAATGCAAACAAAAAACCAAGTATTGTTGTGGAGTACGAGTACGTAACGGTTTTTCCTTTTGTCTTACTTTTCTCTAACGCGATATGAAGAGAGTTCCTTACAATAACAACCAAATCTAATCTAAGGAGTTCATGTAAATACACAATAAGGAATTCGGTATTTTCCAACTTTTTATAAAATGTGTAAAATCGTAGCCTATACACATAAAAGACGTTCGTCAGTTGTAAATTTTTTTTTAATTACAAGGTACTTTTTCAAAATTGTATTTAATTTAAATACTGAGAATTCGCATAAAGAATATGGTTTGTTTTAATTTGTATGCAATTTGTCGTCGGTTCATATCCTCCCTTTTTTTGTTTTTTTAAGAATATTTTCTAATAGACATTTTACCACTTAATTATAATTAACATAAATGGTTTATACCAGATGTGCCAAAAAAGTGTCAACATGGGATTGTAATATTAACATGTTAAATCCTATGGCCAATGTTAAATGAAAAGCACTGTATAGGTAAATATATTTTTTAATTTGTTTCCAATTCTTTAAAATTGTTTTCGTAGGCATTACGCCCCTAGCTAGTCAGCCTAATGGGTCATCTCCCACTGATTATACCTAGAAGTCAAAAAACTTAATTTCTCGCGCTTCTAAGTTTATTATAACATAACGTGTTATTAATAAACCATAAAACTTTTTTATATAGTAACATTATTATTGTGGAATGATGTATAATTACTCTTACAAACAAAATTAAAATACACAGCATTAAATTTTATGCTAAATTCAATTTGTCGAGAAAAATCAGTTTATTATTATTTTTACATAATGATGAATCGGAAGTAGTAATTAATGTAGGAAAGTGTATGTATATATAAAAGTGCGCGCGCTAAAGGTACTTAAGATCTATATCCAAAATGACAAACCCAGCATGTGTGATATTTTGTGCGGTAATAACTATAATAATTCCTAATTACGCTCAGGTACGCAACATATACTGCTCATTTCTCTACATAACTTATGTTTTTTTTTAGAAATTTGGTGACGTAATTGACAATTACAAGTCTATTATTGAAGACACCACGCATGAGTGTACAAACGAATCTGGAGTAAATCCGAAACTTATGGATGATTTACTTCATAAGGGAATCTACGTTGAAGATCGAAAATTAAAATGCTATTTGAGATGCACCTATCTGAAGCTTGGTATACTTAGTCCAAATGGAAATGTTAACGAAAACGTTTTGAAATTAACTGCTGGAACAGAGGATGCAAACATTTTGGATGCTGTTGTTAGAAATTGCAAAAATGTGTCTGGAAATGATTTGTGTGAAAAGTCGTTTAACTTGAGCAAATGTACATATAGGACTGTACATAGTTTTCATTAATTTTTGTTGTTTGATAATTTTGTTTAATTCATTTATATCAAAATCTTTACAAGCTTTTTAGAATCAATTCAATTTCTTTAAAAAATGCGTCAACCGAAAAGTTCTAAGCTCTTCCGAGTAATTCCAGAACCCTCAAACAATAGCACTCAAAACAAAAAATCAATGTTGATTTTATTGAATTGAAGTAAAAGTTAATAAGTTTATGTATAAAAGTTTACTAAAGTTATTTTTATCGTTATTTTTAGTTATTTGCTAAACAAAAGCGATCAAAAGTTTCAATGATGATTAAGAAGTTACTACAAATGAAACGATTTTATTTATATCTTTCTGGCAAATAATGGTCTTTATTATAAATCATTTCAGTTTTGACATGAATACTTAAATCCAAATATATAATGAACTTAAAAATTTTAACTGCGGGCATTCAATCGAGTATGCAAAATTACATGAACATCACGCGCCTTTATTATTAAAAATGATGGCTGCAAGATTTGTTGTATTTTGTTGTTATTTGCTTTAATCGTAATAGTCGTGGAAGAAAAGCTCAACTCAGCGAAAATATTATCCCCTCACATTATCTGCTTCATAGATAAAAAAAAATTTTCTATTGCTATTCTAGAATAATAACATTCTGGATTAATTTTCAATTACAGAATCTAAAATACCGTGCCAGAATATTATCGCACTTGTCACGGAATGAGCACAGGTACGGCTTATCTCGTGGCTGTTAACATAATGTTGCGTTTGGGGACAATTATTACAAAAATTTGATTAACGATGCTTAATTATAATAATATCGGGTATAATTGACATAATTTTTAAGTTCTAGTATAACTCATTTTTAAAAGGTATATAAAGGCAAATTAACCTCAAAAATTTAACCTTCAAATACTTGAATGTTGTTTGAAAGTAGGTACCTATACAGGGTGTGGCGCGAAGAGTTTTGATTAAAAGTAATGGCGGATAGAGTTATGTTAAAATCTGAAATTACGAAGCTATAGGTTTTCGATGACGCCGAGTTCAAATATAATATTGTCCTTAATGTGGCACTTCCGGTTATACCGAAGTAGACGTCAACTTTGTTATTTTAAATGGAACCTAGTATTTTTATTTTATTTTCGGATTCTACATGAAATTTTAGATTAAATTTGTGAACAATGTCCTATACCAAAAATGAAGTATTTTCGAGATATTTCGATTTTTAAAATTTTGAAAAATCTAGTCTACATTGAATACCGATATCTCCATTAATTACGAAGCTAGTGACGTGAAATTGTAACTAATAAACAACAAGCGCTTGCCCGTTAACTCCATGTGTCCAACTCATTGATATTTCATACAGAGTGTTTAAAACTTAGCTGCCACCGTGGCCAATTTAAATCATTTATAAGTTGCTTACTTTAAATAGAACACCCTGTATTTTATTACATTTTTCGCTGTATTTTTTAAGCCAATTCGTTTGGTATTAGTATTCCCTATACCTAAATCCAACCAGTTTTGAGATATTTCATTATCTTTGTTAAAACATAACAACACTTGATTATTTCAACATTAGTAAAGGGTAGGCCATGGCTGTCAAAGATTTGATAGTTAGAACGTTAATGTTTATGTTGTTTTGACAGTTTTCTTTACCAGTTTGTATTTCATAGTAAATAATGGCAAATGTAGGGTTTACTAATGATGATTTCCTAAATCTTATTATTATTTACGGCGAGTGTAATAGAATTGTTGAAAGGACTTGTCGTGTTTTTGCAGAAAGATATCCAAATCGACCAAATGCAACTGGTGATATTGTAAGAAGATTGCTTAAAACTGCCGTCAGTTTGGTCAATTTAAGACACAAATTAATAAAAATAAACCACTAGTGGACAATGACATAAACGAAATTAATGTTTTGGGTTATTTTACGGCCTCTCCAAATGCCTCTATTAGAGATTGTGAAAGAGATCTTACTTTGTCGACGAGAACAATTCATCGCATTTTAAAAAACACAAATGGAAACCATTTTCGTATCATTTGGTGCAGCACTTAAATTAGATGATCCTCCTCGAAGGGTGCAATTCTGTGAATGGTTTTAATGAAGACCCAAGAGGATGAAAACTTCATAAAAAGTTATATGGTGTGATGAAGCAAAGTTTAGCAAAAATGGATTATTTAATCGACATAATTCCCATTTTTGGTCTAATGAAAATCCACATGTTATTAAAGAACGTTCTTTCCAAGATAGTTGGAGTTTTAATGTTTTTGTGCAATAAAAGACGATAAAATTTTAGCAATAAAATTTTATGATGAAAATTAAACGGTGAAAGATATTGCGACATTTTAGAAGAAGTCATACGACCCGCGTTACATACTTTAAGAAATGGAGAGGCGACTTCAGCTTGGTATCAGCAAGATGGAGCACCTCCTCATAACTTTGGGCGTGTTGCTGACCATCTTTACGACATGTTTGATGATAGATGGATTGCCAATCAAGGTCCGTTTCGTTGGCCAGCTCGCTCTCCTGATTTGGCTCCTCTAGATTTTGGTATTTGGGGTTACATTAAAAATCAGGTATTTTCCAAACCTGTTACGACAAAGGAAGATATGATGCAAAAGATTACTTGCTTTTAATTCTCTAACCAGACCATATTTCCAGAATTACAAGACGTAGCTTAATGAAAAGGATTCATAAATGTTTAGAAGTAGATGGAGCTAATTTTGAACACTTATTATAAAACTTTATTTGTTTAATATTACATTTAGTTATTTTTGTTTGTAAGTTATCTAATTAAATTAATACAAAATAGTCAACGTTTTTAATGATATCCATAATTAATAATCCTTTCAGGCTATTGGTTACTTTTCAGAATTAATAACTTATGAAAAATATCAAAAATATCACCTTAAATAATGGAAATCATGGCCTACCCTTTACTAATGTTGAAATAATTAAGTGTTGTTATGTTTTAACAAAGATAATGAAATATCTCAAAACTGGTTGGATTTAGGTATAGGGAATACTGATACCAAACAATTGGCTTAAAAAATACAGCGAAAAATGTAATAAAATACAGGGTGTTCTATTTAAAGTAAGCAGCTTATAAATGATTTAAATTGGCACCGTGGCAGCTAAGTTTTAAACACTCTGTATGAAATATCAATGAGTTGGACACATGGGTTAACGGGCAAGCGCTTGTTGTTTATTAGTTACAATTTCACGTCACTAGCTTTGTTATTAATGGAGATATCGGTATTCAATGTAGACTAGGATTTTTCAAAATTTTAAAAAAAATCGAAATATCTCGAAAATACTTCATTTTTGGTATAGGACATTGTTCACAAAATAACCGGAAGTTTCACATTAAGGACAATATTATATTTGAACTCGGCGTCATCAAAAACCTATAGTTTCATAATTTCAGATTTTAACATAACTCTATCCGCCATTACTTTTAATCAAAACTCTTCGCGCCACACCCTGTATACCAAATTAATTTGAATCAATTAAAAAGTACAAATTCATAGCTTATTATAACCATACAAATACAAAACTTGTTTTAGTTATTGTCAGATTTTCATTCGCTTATGGAAGTATCGCAATCTGCATACTACGAACCTATGATTTCCGATATATGACGAAGGTTTAACAAACATCTTTGTTACGACGATTTTGTTTATTTTATTTATTTAATCGTATGGTACATTTTACATATTGTATTGTGATGTAAGTGTTATGTATGGTGCCCCAGAAGATCAGTATAAACCTGTACAGTGTGGTGACGAAACCGTCTTGGTTCGTCTTGGCAAAGTATTTACTTCAAGGTTTAGGAAAACCACTAAAACCTAAACATGCCAACCCTTACCCACCCTAGTATTCACATGTAATAATATTAATTAAGTGTGTAATGTGATTGTGTTTTGTGAAATTGTGTTGTACATTTATTCCTAATTATCCGGGATTGTATTGATGACCAAGTCCGGAAACCAAAGTGGTGATTCTCAGGAACAACATGTTTTTCTTGTTGACCATGATTAATAAAACTATAATATTTAATGTACGAACAGAGTGATCAATTTAATAAGTAGTGTGTTGTTCAATACTATTAATAAGACGCAGTCTTTGTTACGGTTTTTGGTTGCTAAAAATCAGAAATGTTTTTTTAAGTCATCGGGAACCTAAAATGGCATTTTATTAAGATAACAAAAAAAAAACAAAAAGTTTTTTGAGGGGTAGTCACATAATTTCGTTCAAGATGGTAACAACTGATAAAAATATTGGTATTGGGATGAAGCATCAAAACCAAGTCTTCAAGAATTGAAAAATCTTCAAAAGACAATTATTGTCATAAATGAAAGCGTGTTGAAACAATTTCAGTGATTTCACATTTATTAGCAAGGGTAAGAATTTAACAGAATTTTACAAGTATTTAATCCCTATATATTAGCTCTAGAAGAAAAAGTGAGAGTTAATAATATTTCCTATACTTTGAAATTAGACAAGTAAACCTTACACCAGGTTGAACATAGGTATTCAAATAAAAAGTTATTGCTTTTAATTGTAGACTTTCAAAACTAAGGTGGTTGCCTTTGAGCATGCAGCAATTATCTTCACCTCATGGAATAAAAGTTTTGTAACTTATTTCTTTTTCAATTTATTAAAATGTTAATGCATTACTTAGATATGTATCAGAGTTATTTTTAGAACAATTCCAGTTTTTTGTTTGGTGTACGTTTATTTTAATTATTTTATTTAAAGTATTACACTGACATATCAGGTTGTCTACAGATTTCAATAAATTTATTCTTTTCTAAGGTTAATGTGGTTTACAATTTGTTGATGAAGATTTCTGGAATGAGTTGGTTTTTCTACTATTTTGGAGGTATCAATGAACTGGTCACAAAATTTTGATAATTCTGCTTTGATTGTCAAATCTTTTTTTTACAATAAAAAAATCAGGGAGAGTATAGTCAAGCATCCCAACAACTTTAATCGTGAACGCAGTTTGGAACTTTTAATTTTGTGGATTTCTATCGTTAACGCCACCCACTCTCCTTCAAATTCCAACTAATCAGCCCGAGATTAACGACTCTTAAAAATTCTTTTTACATATAAACAAAGATATTTTTTTAATTACTCAGGCTTCTTTTAGCCTAAAATCTGGCTTGCTTGAGAATTTGATTGCCTTCAACTTTTGTTTATGTGTTTATAAGTTTCTCGCACAGATGAAACTCCTTACGATAATTGGCGAAACGTTGGCAACTGCGGTTGCTATTTCGACAGTGTTCAATCCCGGAAGACGTTTTTGATTCAATAATGCCTCTATTTATGAAAGTCTCAGTTTTATTTTATCGTTATTGTTATTATTATTTTTTTGTTGGGTTAGTAATCTTTGTTTTATAACGGTCATGTATTTATAAACGTCACAATCATTAGTTACTTTCGTTTATATTTAAATAACTATTTTAAATAATCAAAGCTCCCTACTTGGGTTTTGCTGTTGTTGGATGAGTTACCCATCAATACAAACAAGAATGTTTTGTAATTTTTTTTAAACAAACAAAGCTAACTCAATATTTCTATCACAAAATCCGATGACAACTTCGTCACCATCGATATTGATCCCTTAATTTCATTTGTCCCAAATCAGTCCTTAGCAATTAATAATGTCGAGTGAAAGCAAAAGAAAATCAGTTCTTACGCGGAGAAGTCGTGTTACCATTTCCAGCCATGTAACGTTTAGTAATGTCAAATATCTGCAAAAACTGTTGATGATCGAGCAATTGAAAAAATGCACATTTTCATCTATTATCGGTTGGGATTCGTAACTAAACTATACTGCATTCAAGTGTTTGTTTCCAGGTGGTATTGCGGATCTAGGTATCCACATCATTATCAGAGATTGTCCTAATTATGCCCTAATACTTTACAGATCGATAAATCCTCGGTTCTTTTAAATCACTAAACATAATCACTCAAATATCAAACTGGCATTTTTACTTTTTGATACGTCGATTGAACTCTAAACACGTCAATTTTTGTTGTTAATATAAAATTTTTTAACGTGACTATATCAACTCTGCCGTGAACTCTTTTGTAGTGGTAACAACCCCCTCAATTATTGTTAATCGGGAGGAGTGGCAATAACTATTGTTTTTTATATTGTTAATAAAACAATTTCAATTTGCTCGTAAGTTTATTTTAACTATCAACCAAATCACCGTCTGCTGCGATTCTTGTTTCTTTATATATTTTTTCTTACTAATTAATTAATTTATTTAAGTACCACACCATCAAATAGACAATTAAATTTCCTTTCAATCGAAGTAGCACAAGCCACCCCTCTCGGTTACAAAAAATTGAGTGGGTTGCCACCCCTACGAAGGAGTTCACGGCAGCGTTAAAGTAGTCACGTTAAAAAAATTTATATTGGCAACAAAAATGGACGGCAATTTTCATAAAAAGGAATAATAACGCCAAAAATTAATTCATTGGTTACTATGCCGCTCATGGTATAATGCAATATAATACTACATATTTTTGCAAGAACTAAAACATAAAAAAAACTTAAGGGGAAGTTTATGGATGGTACATGGGCTTTGTGATATCTTCATTAAAATTTATGTTTTTGAAAATAATTTTTCTGAATTGAATAAACTATTACAGCGGAAATCAAAAAATATTGAATTCTTTAAGCCATTTTCTAAGCTTAACAATGATAAATACTAAGTAAGTTTTCAAAAACATTAATACCATATTATTTTGTTAGTTTATGGAAATGCATATACTGCATACCCAAATACCCATTCGGTGATTATCCAAAAGCTACAATTTTACAAGTTTAATACTGTTAGTTGTAATTTAATTGCTAGTTACTTAACTAATAGATCTCAATATACAGTATCAAATGGCAAATCTTCCAATGTGGAAAACGTAAATCTGGGTATTCCTCAAGGGTCAGTTCTCGGTCCAACTTTATTTTTGTTGTACATCAACGATATTGCTAATCACTTATCAGTAAATGATTTAATATTACTTGCTGATGACACGACTATACTAACGACTAATGCTGATCTTAACGTGGTACATGATGAAATGTTGGTTGCTCAAGAGGAGGCTCAAAAATGGTTTGAAAATAATAAACTAAAATTAAATGATGCCAAAACTGAAATGTGGTTTTAATCATAAACCTGTTGTCGGCAATTATGCATGTCAAGTTAAGTACCTGGGCATTCATCTTGACTCCAAATTGCAATGGAACAAACACATTGACATTTTAGCAACGAAACTGTTCAAAAACATATTTGAACACATATTAGAATTACTTATTCTAGACTCTCAACAAACAGATATGGATTTAATTATTTTGGACTAAAGCTGTTCAATTTCTTACCAATACATATCAAAATATGCCTTTACAGAAATATAAAGTAAACAATTAAATCTAATTTGATCCAAAATGCATTTTATGAAATTGATGAATTTTTTATTATAAATTTGCTAGTCACATGTGATGTTTGTTAGTTGAAGTAATAAACTTCGTGTATCGATTGCTTCGCCATTTGACTTATACAAACAATTTTGTAATTGTATAGTATCAATAAATATATTATTATTATTATTATTATTATCAAGGAATTATGCTAAACATTTATTAATGAAGCTGCAGAAATATGGGGGATGATTTAAAAAACGTCGACCGTGAGAGCAATTGCTGAAAATATTTCAGTGAAGTAAGATCTGGTTTTGTATAGTATACAAATTCAGCAACTCCAAATTTTCTACGTAAAATGGTTCTTATATTTTCTTCGAGGTCGAAACTGTATTAAAATTTTTTAGTAGTCACTTAAAAAAAACATCACAAATCAAACATTAGAAATCTTTATTACTAGTAAACATTACATAAGTGTTGTATTAATTGAGTAGTAATTAGTAATTGCCGATTTCACACGTAAAATGTTCTTGATCAAATAAACAGCAAATAGCTATTATAAGTAAAACAATATTTATTACTTACTTATTGGCGACTTTAACAATCTATAAAAGACGCAGATTTTGTTTATAATTTCCAGTTTTTGAACAAACGAACATATTTGAGTTCGAGGCCGAAGTGTCGAAAATTCCATTTATGTACAGAGTCGTTCTTTCCTAGCGGAAAGGAGGTAGGTAAACAAAGTTTAAACTAAACATACTTGATTTAAAGAGATCTACTTTGTAAAATAATTTTTAACGATACAGGGTGTTCCATTTTTATGGGATGGCATAAAACATGATATTTTATAATGAAACATCCTGTATCTCTTAAGGTTTTCTGGCGTAGTTTCTTACCGTCTACATTGTGTTTTAATTATTTTTTAATTCCCTGTCAGTGTTGCCAACTTATAACTGTTTTTCTGAAAAAAATCCATAAACAAGCTTTACTTAAAAAAATTATAGCGACTTTGTTTTGTAAACTTAATAAATAAATTTTAACAGCGACGTTAGACCAGATGAAGAGCAACATTTTAATAGTTAGAAATTTAAATTTTGTGTTCAGGTGTTCGCAAAAACATGCAAATTTTTCTAAATTCAAAGGCAAAAAGTCATTTTTTTCAAATGAAATAAAGCCTGTTTTATTTCACTATAAGATAGATTTTTTCTTCTTTAATTTTTACTAAAAGCATCCTATAGCTAAACCCCATAGTTTTAGAAATATTTAATAGTTAAAAAAAAGTAATTACATTTTATGCACCTAAGATTACTTATTTACCCAAGAAAATAATTGAATACATTAAAAAACTGTAAAAAAAAACAAAATTGAAGAAATGACTACAACAAGTGTTCAAATGTCTTTCATTTTCATTGAAGCACCAATTGATTCGCTGCTGAAAAGACCTTTCCATTCTCTTCAACATTTGAGGTGAAAGCTTGCAAACGAGTCCACTATTCTTTGCTCCATATTTATTGGTGTTGTTGGTTGATCGTTATACACCATTTCTTTTACATATCCCTACAAAAAAGACTAATTTTGTCAGATCAAGTGATCTAGCCAGTTACCTGGTGGGTCTATTCATGCCAATCCAGTGATTCGAAAGATTTCATCGAGATATGTTCTTGCAAAGAATGTGAAGGGGCGATATTTCTTTAGACGCCGGCATGTGGCATCATAGTATGCAATTTATTTTCCACCAACGGCCTTCTTTGGTGTAAAAAATATAATACAATAGGTGTCGCAAAACTTATTGTAATTAAAATTGATTCTTTCTTTTAACTATTAAATATCTCAAAACTACGGAGTTTAGGCATAGGACACCTTTAGTAAAATTCAAAAGAGAATCTAATTTCTAACTATTAAAATATAGACCTTCATCGGGTCTAACGTCGGTGCTAAAATTAGTTTATTAAATTTTTAAAACAAAGTTGCTATGATTTTTTAAAGTGAAGCCTGTTTAGGGAAAATGTTTCAGAAAAACAATTATAAGTTGGCAACACTGGCAGCAAATCAAAAAAAAATTAAATGGCTATGTAGAGGTTGAGAAACTACCCCAGAACACCTTGAAAGATAAGGGTGTTCCATTAAAAAAACATATTTTTTGGATCCCGTAAAAATGGGAAAGAACGACGTACTAATGCGATGTAAAAAATATAGGCAATAGTCTCCATTTAAAATGACAAAGTTGACAAGTGGTCCATAAAGAACTGAGGAATCTAAAAGAATGGTCAAAACTAATTTTGAGGCAATATCAAAAATCTGCGAACTACACGGATGTAACCAACAACGGTGAAATTATTAGCTTTGGGCTGTTTATACCAAATCAATAAATAGATTGTTCAGGCCAGTTTTGATTTTCATATTGTATTATAATTTGAACATTTAATTTGCTTCGTAGAATTTTTTGCATTATTATATCATTAAAAAATTGGTATTATGTACACTTACTTTTATGAATTTTATATTAAATGTATACGTGTGTTGCTTCACCTCAATTAAGGTCAAAGCAGTTTTAAGTCCTTTTACGATTATTTTTTCTTTTTAAAGTTTAGGAACAACTCTTGCAAAAAAATATTAGGTAATTAAATTAACTTTAAGCCTTTGCTCATTATAAGTATACAAAGCGACATTAAAAACAGCTGGGCTTGTCACGAAATTTATTCCGTAAGAATCGATTTAATGATCTGTCACCGGCATCCAACTAGTCCGCAACATTCAACAACCTGTCAATTAACGCCAAAATTGGTTGATCACCCGTTTTATTTATTTTTTTTTGCTTTGTTAATTGTCCTATTAAAGCTTCGAAGTTTCACACTGCGGACAATTTATTAGCATAAACGTTTATTTAGTTTTCTTTTGTTAAATTTCGTCTTTAGACAAACGTTGCCTTACGTCAAGATAAATTTCTAAGATTGTCAATAACAATATTTTTGATTAATTAGCGTCTAGTTTTTAAACTGAAGATTTGATAGATAGCATTTCTATGCCGTTTAACTGTAACGTTAATTCAATTCAGATTGATTGCTTAAAACCGAACGTGTGGTCGATGCCATTTGCTAGAATTGATTAATAATCTAACGATTTTAAATTATTGATGGTAATTACAATCTACGTTAAAGAAAAAGAAAATCCAATTAATTAAGAAATTTACTCAGACTACAGGCCAATCTCATAAAATTCTTAAAATCAACTCGAAGAACTTGAAAACCGACTACAAGAACTAATCTCATTAAATCTTTACTCAATTAACTGCAGTATACGCACAAAAGTAGTTGAATCTATTTTATTTTTTATCGTTTTATATATTAAACGGTAATTATAAAATTTAATCTGAAACATCGCAAAGATAGTGTCAACACACGTATTTAAGAAGTAACGGGATATAAGAAGAAATATTATATTTTAAGCGGCTTCTCACAAGTTAAATTAAGGCAGAAATTAAAACATAACTATGCTCATTATTTCATTAATACAAAAAGGAAAAATCGGTTGTTAAGATGCTCGTTAAGATTGCAGATATGACAAAATAAAAGGTATAAATTAATAAATACTATGGCTGTAAATGCAATGTTCGCCCACCACGATATTATTTGAAACTTATAGCCGTCTGAAATCGTTTAACATGTTTCACATTAAATTACAGATACTGCAAATATCACAATATGTACTATAAATAAGTAAAAGTTGATGTCGTTTCTTCTACTTTACCTTTTCTAAACTATCTTCCACTTACTATGGTAATATATCTTAAAGTTCTTGCAGGTGTTCCATGATCTAAATCGTCGGAAGTGTAAGAATGAAGTGTTGCTTTCGGTCTTAAATTGCAACACCAGTTTTGATTCTAAGAAAGTCAAAAGGTTAATGTTTTACGTTTTCATTTTGAGAAAGGTTTCACATTAATTGCTTTATAATGTATAAATATATGATTTAAAGTCGACCAAATATAGGAGCTCCTATTAATATTCTGGAGAAATGACATTTAATCCAGAACTTTTATTTTAAAATAATACAAGAAAAATATAATAGAGAGTAGACTGTAAGCCCAAAGTCATCATCATTCAGCGTTTATAAAAAATAATTGTATTTTAAAAATTAACTTGGAAGAAAACGCCGGTGACATAATATTGTTACAATTGATAAATTTTGTTACCAAAGTTTACCTAAGTTTTGTTCACCGTGTTAAAGTTTGTTAGTATTTTGTTATAAAGTTTTGTTACAAAGTTTGTATAAAGTTTGTTAAAAAGTTTTTTTAATATATTTTATGTTTACTACTCGTATAAAATAAAAAACATTGCCAAAAACAAAATAATGAGGTTTAATCAGTGTCTTCTACTATTATCCCCACAATATATAAACTATCAAGGATTAAATCACAACCCTTGTACCAGATCCAGCGTTTTAATAAACATTACCACCCCAGATATCAAAAGTTGAATTAAACTCGTCGACTAGTACAACGAGTCTCTGCTGCAGAACATCTGAAAATTAGCTTTTTGTTTAGTGAGTTCTTAAACTGTTGACATATGTGTATATAGTTTGTAAATATTATTTAAAATCTAAAATATTTTATTTTTAATAATTTAAGTTGTTTTCATGTGATTGGTGGTAAACGGTGTTGGTTGGTAGGTTACAGTTATTACCATTTCTTTTAAAAAAAAACTTTTTATAAAATTTGTTTAATCAATTTAAGTTGTTTCATGTGTTTGGTGGTAAACGTGTTGGTTGGTAGGTTACAGTTATTACCATTTCTTTTAAAAAAAAACTTTTTAACATTTGTTTTTCATTTAAGTGTTTTCATGTGTTTGGTGGTAAACGGTGTTGGTTGGTAGGTTACGTTAGTACAGTTTCTTTCTTTAAAACAAAACATCAAAACAAACAATTATTTCAAGTAACTTCGTTTTATAGTTTCTTTGTTGATGGGGGTAGATATTGTTCGGGGGGTAGTGTGATGGGGGGGTTTGTTTAGGGGGCAGTGCAATCGGGGGGAACGGCAATCGGGGAAAACGTCGATAGTTGCAAGGTTATACTTCTTACTATGTCGTCGACTAATGACGGCGGATACCGGAGGTCATACTGGTTTCCCGCCGTAATATTTTTATCTTAAAATCGCAAAACATATATTTTATATATTCATAAATCGCAAAAATATTTTATTATTTTATATTTAATTTTTAATGTCCAGACTTAGTTTTATATGTTTGACTGGGCTCCTGCCCTTGAACCCCAAAAGTGGTCAGGGGTTATGCTTCCCCGGTGACTGGAGATTTCCAGCTCTATAGCAGAACATGAACTGCAATATAGTGGACTAAGCATAGTCGAAACCCCTATTATGTAAAAAAAACTTTATATAACAAACTTTATGTAACAAACCTTCTATAGCAAACTTTCGGTAACAAAACTTCCTATGTAACAAAACTTCTTCCGTAACAAACCTTCTGTAAAACTTTCGGTAACAAAACTTCAGGTAGTCTTGTTACACAGTGGGATCAACTTTACTTTTTAAGTTTAAAAACAAACTGGCATTAGTCAATTTCACAATGACGACAAAAAAATATTTTATTGAAATAGTAATGGCATAACCTATACGATCTAATAATTTATTAATTACAACTATTAACGTATGACGCGTTTAGGTGACTCGTATTAGGCACACATCCATTTACTAATACTCTGTAGAAGAAGATTGAAATATAGTGCAAAGAAAATTAGATTCGCATCTAGATTTCAATGCAGTCGACGACTTTGTCTATGGTTCGCTGGCGTCGCATTTTACTCCTTGGTTAGTTAAGCAAATTTCTGCATTTATTAATTTATAGGTAATGATCACTACACTCCTATGTTTAATAGAATTCTGATGTATTTGAGATTGAAGCTCTCACTTGCAAGAAATATCGTATTTATTAAGATTATTTCTGAAACGCTGTACATGATTTCGTCCGTAAAGACCGTTAAGGTGTCAACAGAAAAACTGCATATAGCAGCGTTATTCCTCTTGCTGGTCAATGTTAATTTTCTTTACCAGATGAAAGTCATCATTCTCATTAAATTCCTTTGCGAATTCAATAAGTAACAAGCGGCGTTAGATTTCGAAAAACGGATGATGAGTTTATTATGTCAAAATGAAACATCAAACCGAGAGGTCGATGCTAATGCACACGATGTTATCTGGGGTATCACAAAAGAGGTGAGTCACTTCATGAATACTAAGAGGCCGGTGGTGCTAGACATTACGTTATTGGTGAACTTAGTTCAGGGAGTAAAGAGTTTCTGATAAGATACCTGTATCTGACCATCGTTTGATCCTGTTCAAAACGGGGGCATTCAATATAGAATTAACTAGGAATACAGAGTATTTAAAAAGACTATCTAGCAAGGATTAAAAAGAGACCAGTATATTGACACGAAAGCCTTACATCAAAATCAATTACAAAGCCCTATGAAGCAAACTATTCTCTTAAAACGTTAAACTGAGCAAACTGCGCAACAAGGCTAGAAGGAAATTCAATAAAACAAAGATCCCAAACAACTGGCTATTTAAGAAAACATGGGTGCATTAAAACGAAAAAACGGCACCATAACGACATACTTTCAAGAAACTTTGGAAGCCTTTCGAAGCAATTTCCAGGGTGTACAGTACCATGTGACATTAGGAAGGACATATAGTCCATAGAGAACAAAGCAGAACTCAAGATGGATAATCCCTTAATCAATAGAAATGCAACTCCTAAGAGAGTTATTTGGTTCATACCTTACTTTAAGCCTTTTAAGATTCCAGGTCACATTCAATATTTCCGGCTCTTAATTGCAACACCAATTTGTTGATCGAAAAAGCAAATCAGTTTTACACAAATTCGTCACCACCATAAAGGAAGCACACGAATGAAAGGAGATAGGCGTTTATGAACATAGATCACTAATGTCAATCGTTTGAGTTTATTTTATGTGGTAAGTCGAGCAACGGTCAGAAATCATCACCTTTGGCAATTTTTCTTATCTATTACAAGTACCGTTTTGAGCACATTGCATACCAAGACATCCCGACTTGGAGTGGTTTTTATTTTCGTGTTTTTTTTTTCTTAAGAGTGGTTATAACGCATCCTATAATTTTGAGAACCGTCCTTTTAGATAGATAAAATCAAAAACACGACAATAAATGCATACACAAATCTTAATACCGCTACAATGCAAATCTAGATAAATCTAATTGACTCGGACGTTAGCACCGAGACTTCTTCCCAACGAAATGGCCAACCTCATCCTTTAGGTTTAACCAAGCTTCTACAAAAAAACTTTTCAGAGTCTGTTATCCTGGAAATTTTGCTCACATTTGTAGTGAATCCAAGCAATTTGTTATCCTTATTAATTGTGTTGTCAATATAACTTACGTAAATGAAACCTGATCAAGTAATAATCCTAGATATTTAACTATGAAGGGCCGCAGCAATATAAACCGACAACTTATGTTATTTAACCCTTGCAAATGCTTTCAAATCACCAGAAAATAATACAAACACTATCAAACAATAATAGTAAATTGTCATGACTCTCTAAATTGTTAGTTTAGACGCCAAAACTTATATACCTGTCCTGTTCTTCATCGGCGTTTTTTATTAATAAGCGTTATATAGTAAACGAAGACATCAGTGAAGCCGGCCGATATCTTAAAAAACACATTTAATTAACGAATAGCAATAATAAAAAGAAGTTAATTATAAATAGAATAACAAATGTCTGATATGATTTACTTTTTATCAAACACATGAAACAAATATGGCTGACATTTTTTTTCCAAACAATAAGTAGGATCAGATTAATAATTGATGTTTCTTAAAAAAAATATTGCCTTCATGGGGTTTTTCAGAACAAGCATGTATGGAATACCCCATCCGAGGACACACTATATTAGCATGGAATAGATTACAACTATTAATATCCAAAAAAAGATCGCGGAAGTTTTAATCTACATTAAATTTATATTGATTTTTACTATCCTTAGAAGAGGTAATTGGACACATTGAAAACCAATTTTGCCAACTGAGAATATTTTATTCTAAAATACCTACACTCGAATATCTATGCATAAATCTTTCACTCTTGTTTGGTTGCATTCACAAGTTAAAGACGCTTAATCTGTATCCAATCTTGGTGTCCACCGTATTTTAGATAGTGATCTTGACGACACAGATAAAATGAATTTTGGCGTTGTAGGTAGAATTTCTTCTCTATGTGTATGACCTAGTACATGATCATAAAATAAGTTAGGTGTATTTAAAACTCATATGGTTAGTAACAAAAGCGTTTGAAAGTAATACAATTGTACCTTCAAAAAAACTAAGAATGATTTGGACTGTCACTTTGTTCTGAGAATACGGAGGCCTTGGATTGTTAATTTTAATGGACTAACTGGCAAAAAATTTTGTTACTTCAAATGTATACATCGATGTTGAATTAAATGCGTATGTTTCTCATACCATTATTAAGAAAAAAAAATAATTTCAGGCGTTAGCAACGAAAATTTGAATCCACCGAAAATTTAATATTTCATGAAACATAAAAGGCAGATAAGTAAAACTTGTAGAACGGTTAGACATGGTATTGGACTATGTTTTCAGTATTAGACAATTTTGAAATTTATTTCTAGGGAGGTCCGGGAGTAACGGTAGTTAAGAAAACTAAAATTGTCAAA
>JALBCR010000594.1:0-124750 GCA_030710515.1 Abscondita cerata
ATTCATCTCGTTTTAAAATGTGGTTTTTAAAAATTTAATAATAAACTCAATTTTGTAAAGCACTTAATATACACATAAAAAATGCTTTCGCAAATGGAAGAATGCAATCTGTTAGATTCAATTTACGTCTAATTACAATTTCCGGCTTTACGAGTAAGTACTATTACGTGCTGCTCTGAGAGTATGGCATTGCCGATTAGGACTGCCACGTTAGGCACCGTTTCATAATGGTTGAACATTAATAAATCCACGAATTATGGATAATTTATTGTAAATTTGCGAATTAACACCTTAATGCAGTTTCTTCAAAATAGTGAACTTGAAAAAACTCTAAAAGTTCTTAATTAAAGCGTATTCATATTAAGGAACTTGGTTTCGGATGTTTGCTGCTATTACAAAGGAGAAACTGTGCTATTTCCTGTTGACGTTGCAACCGGGTATCTATCATAATGTGTTTACGTGTTTTATTCATAGCAACTCACGCGCCTTGTTAGTAACATTACTACTTTTGATTTCGCTGTGGAGACGAATCTTTCCTTCTTCGTTTGGCAAACGTCCACCGTATCTCCAACTACCGGTGGTCAATTTCAGTTTGTAGTTGGAGTGGCGCTTCGTAATTTAATTGCTTGTATTTCTTGAACCTACCCGCTCATCTGTTACCAAGCTTTAGCCTTATTCTCTTTCAAACGTGGAAACGAAAGAATACGTTTTGTACACTCATGAAATTTAAAACTTGGACACCACAATTTCTGTAAACAAAAGTTTGCACATTGTGAAGCGGGCTTAAGGGTATCATTTACAATTCTAACAGCAGGTAGTCTCAGCAGGGGTTATCTTATAGAAGGACTGTAGAATGAATCATTACACTAAGCACGTTTTAGAAAATAGGTAATTTACGTTGCTTACTTAATTTTTTCTTTAAAGAATATATTTGAAGGTATCGCTAATTAAACACCATAGCTCGATTAATTATCGAATCAAAATTTTGTTTAGGAAATGTTTACAAAATAAAATTAGAAATAATTTTGATTTAAAAACGTCTACAAGCAATAACTTTTAAATTAAATCAAAAACTAAACATGGTTATTTGGGTTGACTGATTATTACTTATTTTTAAATAAATCTAACCTACTAATTATTGTAAGTTATTAAAAAAAATCATTAAACTCTCTATTCATAATATTTAGTCCTTACAAAATGTATATTTTATGACGTTTCATTTTTTTCTGTAGTTAATATAAAAGTGAAAATAAAAACTAAGGCAATTCTTATTGTCAACGTATATATTTAGTTTTTGACAAGAATTTATTACATAATTATAATTAAGATACCAAGTTATAGTTTAAAATTAAATGAAAACGTTTTTTTTAAATAAAGGTATTACTATATAAATAAATATAAGAAATCAATAATGGGTGTGACCTCCATTATTATTGATACATTCTTGGAGGCGTCTGCTCATTGACGCTATCAAGGTATCAATATAATTAATATTAATCGTTTCCCATGCGGTATCAATGGCTGCAATTAGTGCATTACGGTTTACTGGTATAAAATTTGGCCCTTGTTGTCTTCGGATAACAGCAAGTATTCGAGCCCAAACATTTTCGATAATGTTAAAATCTGGGCTTTTGCTGGCCAGGGTAACAGCTCCAAGTTATTTTCTCGTATCCAATTGCGCACAACCCGCGAAGTATGAATAGGGCGTTGTCCTTTAACAACAAAAATACATTATGAAAATGTTAATTCAACAGATCCCGAACTATTTTTGGAGAAAGTATAGTGAAATAAGAATACTTACTTGTTGGAAAATATAATCTTCGTCTGGATAAAACACTTCGACTGAAGGTTTCATAATAGTTTCCAAAATATCTAAATACGCAGCAGAATCAAGACGTCCATCGATAGCCCAACAAACTCCTGGACCCCGCGCGCTAACCCAACCCCACACATTCACAGAAAAATAACCACTTCGTTTTTAGGACATATGTGATTATTTTCGTAACGAGTTCCTTCCATTCTAAAAACTTTTAGTGGTCCATCGTTGCGGCTATTGAACGTTTTTCGTCGCTAAAAATCACTCGATTCCAAAATTCCAAAGGTTCGTTCACATATCGCCTTGCAAATTCCAGACGACGTCTCATATTTTCGTCACTGAGAACTTCTTTCGCAGCAGCATTATACTTCTTTATTCCCATCTCCTTTAATCTTTTTGTGCAGTTATACGGCATCCGGGAAAATGTGTATCTGCTATAGCCCTGGAGTATGTAGCAAATGGTTGTTCTGTTACGTAATGAAACAACTCGAGATCTTGAGCACGTGTAGATACTTTAGGTCTACCACTTCCGATGGCTCTTTCCAAAGTGTGTTCAAGATTCCATTTTACTCGGTAATGCCCTACGGTGCTTTTTGGTATATCTAACATACGTGAAATTTCACGCACGCTACGGCCCGCCGCTAATTCCGAAACAATCCGCGCTTTCAAATCAGCACCGAGATGAGGTGGCATTTTCACAACACTTGAAATTTTAAACTAAAATGGAATTTACATTTCTTACTTTATTTATTGGTTCACACTACCCTTCTCAAACAGTAGGTAATTGTTTATTTATTACATACTTCTAATGACCAATGTAACAACCCTTAGAGCAATATGACTCAAAGGAAGTAAATTAAACAAGCAAGGATATTCTATTGTTATTGAAACTTATTCATAAAGTAAAAGCCATTTCCTTATAATGCTAATGGACAGGATTTTCTTTTAAGTATTAAGATTACAATAGAGGACTTATAAACTTTCGAAAATATCTAATTATAAATATTTACACTGCAATTGCGCTTTTCCTTAATAATTTCTTAGCAATAACATACACGTTCTTGGTTTTAAGTTGTCATAAATTTGATATGATATAAATTTGTGTTTCTAATATTACATCACAAACTAATCTTTATTCGCCAAAAAATTGTTGCTTAAGTTGTAAAGCTTCGTACACACCTGAACAACAAACCGAGCAACAAACATAACAACGAACCGAAAGTCAAACAGAACGACAAACGATCTTTTATGATTTCCACAATCCGAACAACAAACGGAACGTTTGTGCTGTTCCCATAATTATTTTCAGTAGTTTTCAGTTCATATATATTTATTATTGAGAAGAGAAAATTGCGGAAAACAAGAAGATAGTGCCAACCAAATTTTTACGCACAAAGAAGAGTAAAAATTATAATTTACTTCGCTTTTTTTTATTTTGGAAATTTCCCGCCCAAATGATGCTAATAGGGACATCATTTTTTCTTGCATTCTTAAACACTGATTAATTTAAAACATTTTTCTTCTGTCAACTCCATAATATTACCTAAAACACAACAAACCCACAAAAGGGAGGACAAAAAATAAATAATTTAATTCTCCCGCATAAGTTTGTTCGCCGTTTTGTTTAGATTCGTCCAAACCTGCAAACGCATTCGCGCGCATTTTCTTTGATGTCGGAGAAAAACCGACAAGTTGCGGGAACGCCGCAAACCGTTCGTGGAACAATCAGGACTTGCGAATCTGTTCTAAAATTCGTACGTAGCACCGTCCAAATTAATGTTCCGATTGCCGTTCGGTTCGTTGTTCTGTTTGTTCCTCGGTTTGTTGTTCAGGTGTGTACGAAGCTTTACAATAAGCATATTAATATGAACTATATCTTATGAAAGGAGAGTTATGTAACTATAATTAACGACTTAACGTTACGTTAGTAGATTCCATTTACTATTTACACATATTTTCTTGGAACATTCGATAATTAACTATCGGGATATGATGACCCTATACTTCGCAGGTTGTGCGCAACTGGATACAAGCAAATAACTTGGAGCTGTTACCCTGGCCAGCAAAAGCCCAGATTTTAACATTATCGAAAATGTTTGGGCTCGAATACTTGCTGTTATCCGAAGACAACAAGGGCCAAATTTTATACCAGTAAACCGTAATGCACTAATTGCAGCCATTGATACCGCATGGGAAACGATTAATATTAATTATATTGATACCTTGATAGCGTCAATGAGCAGACGCCTCCAAGAATGTATCAATAATAATGGAGGTCACACCCATTATTGATTTCTTATATTTATTTATATAGTAATACCTTTATTTAAAAAAAACGTTTTCATTTAATTTTAAACTATAACTTGGTATCTTAATTATAATTATGTAATAAATTCTTGTCAAAAAACTAAATATATACGTTGACAATAAGAATTGCCTTAGTTTTTATTTTCACTTTTATATTAACTACAGAAAAAAATGAAACGTCATAAAATATACATTTTGTAAGGACTAAATATTATGAATAGAGAGTTTAATGATTTTTTTAATAACTTACAATAATTAGTAGGTTAGATTTATTTAAAAATAAGTAATAATCAGTCAACCCAAATAACCATGTTTAGTTTTTTGATTTAATTTAAAAGTTATTGCTTGTAGACGTTTTTCAAAAATCGATAAAATCGAGCTATGGTGTTTAATTAGCGATACCTTCAAATATATTCTTTAAAGAAAAAAATTAAGTAAGCAACGTAAATTACCTATTTTCTAAAACGTGCTTAGTGTAATGATTCATTCTACAGTCCTTCTATAAGATAACCCCTGCTGAGACTACCTGCTGTTAGAATTGTAAATGATACCCTTAAGCCCGCTTCACAATGTGCAAACTTTTGTTTACAGAAATTGTGGTGTCCAAGTTTTAAATTTCATGAGTGTACGTATTACAAGCATCGCTCGCTTTTAGGACAAATAAAAATACACTTAAAGATATACATTTACGTAACTAACCATTTTTCTAAAAAGTTATTTTTGCACTCTTTACCTATGAAATAATCAAGAGCGCACATAAAGCAGTCACCGAAACACTGTTATCCCGAACATGTGTTTCAAAAACTAACAAAAAAGACTCCACATTAGAAGCTTTCCACGAACAATTTGTTGATTTACTAACATTGTTCGTTATCTACAATCAATTTCCGCACATTTTATTTGTGTGTAAATGTTGTAAAACAATGCAAATCTTCAAATAAGTTTGACAATTAAATAGATTATCTAGATTTTAGATAATGTGCAATAATAGAGATTTGAAAATGCAATTATAGAAAACAAATCGTGCAAAAAATAGCATACGCAACTTGTACGTAAACCGTATTCGGAAATTCGTGCCAAACGGGCACACATTCCCGAAAGAATCTGTTTCCGCACATGTTACGTAAATAACTATTTCCTAACAATTGTCGAAAGTAGCAAAAATTGTGCGAGTGTTGATAGCTAAACGAGTGCGAAGCGTAGCGTAGCACGAGTGGTTCTAACACGAGTACAGAAATTTGCACTTTTGTATGAGTCAGGAACACTATTTTTTAGACGACTACAATACAAAATTACGTTCTTACTCGTTAAGGGTTTACGAAACACACTTTGCAACTCTAGTGTCGTAACTTTTGCTTCTTACAAAACTAAAGGCAGTGTTAATTGGATGTTATATTCATCGCTACTGCTCGACATTTTCAACAATTTGAAGATTTTAAACGTAAAAACAAAATTTGGTAGACGTTCACCTACTTGATTTTTTGAATTAAGTGACAAAAATTTGAACCGAAGGTCGTTTATAGACGTAACTAAGACGATTTGAGTTCACAACAGTTTTGAAAGAGTTATAATATTTTTGCATTTTTCGGACACAACTTTGTGTTGTGATATGATTACTTTCGATAGTAGTTGTCTAAAACACATAATTATACAAACTAGATAAAAATATATTTATAATTTGAAGTAATTGTAAAAATGTCCTAAACAGGTGTATTGTTGACCGATGTCTAATATTGATTATATGTATTTTTTTGTGAATGTTATTTATTTGTTGCTATTTATCGCTTACTGAGAAAAGAAAAAGAACGACATTTGTTAGATTTTTACAATCAATCAGTGGGGGTCAAATAAATCACGACAATTTATGTTGTAGATTGACAACCAATGATAGCACGGGATTTCGCATTTGCTCATAAACAACAATGGGAAATTAAATATACTTGTATGATTATAATATATCTGTTTCACAATAATTACTTGACTTTCAGCTTATTTTAACAAATAGAGGTTATCGGTATACTCTCTTATATGAATGTACCAACAGTGACATATTATCGTAATCCTTCATGTGACGTCTTGCGTAATCTCGTAATACCGATTTTGAGGTAAAGTTGTTTGAAATGTGTAATTCAAAAATTCACTAATTCAAAATACTTAAATAACGGACAACATATTTATTTACACTCGAGTGTAATTAACTGCCTAGCCTAGATGGTTGTTTAAAAGGTTTTCAAGAAAGTAGTTTTTCGGACACCATTTTATTTTTTATAATGTCAACGTACAAACCAAACGAGGTTTTTTCAGTGCACACTGCGTGGAAAAGGTTGTGTTGTTAGAGAGGTAGTATTGGTAGTAGGTACTATACAGGGTGAGCCATAATTAGTTTTCAAGGTTTCGAGCGTGTATTTTCTGGCCCAAAATATTTAAAAAAGTTCTTATAAAATTTTGTCAAAAGGTCAACTGACGGAATTATAACCGTTTAAAGATGGCGTCTAAAAACTGATCATGTTTTCTAGATAAAAAAGGTACTCTTCTTGAAAGTCGATTTGTCCAACGGTTTTCGAGAAAATTGATCATAAAAAATAACTAATTACAGATAATAGTAATGTTGAATATCGTGAAACAGAAAACAAAAAGTTATTCTTATTCGTAGTTGTGATGCCTGTATTGCAGCTAATGGAGGGCATTTTGAACATTTATTGCAATACTGTTTTATGTTCGTTATAATGTTGAATTCTGGTTGTAATTTTCACCATGTTTTATAATCAGCTGATAGCTCGTAATAGTAACGTGAAATGTGCCAAACTTTGTTGGAAGTAGATATAGTCGTTTCGAAGAAATACTTGATCAGTTTTTGGACGCCATCTTTAAACGGTTATAATTCCGACAGTTGACCTTTTTTTACATAATTTAAAATATTTTGGGCCAGGAAATACACCCTTAAAAACTTTAAACCTAATTATGACTCACCCTGTATAGAAAAATGGTGATAAAGTAAAGTTCACTTTTTTGATAAATAAATTATTAATATTTGTCTTTTTTTAGTTCTTTAAAATCTAATTTGGGCTTTTCACAATTACAACCTAAAGCCACATAAGAAATAATTGAAATGTAAGTTTTTTGCACCACCACACTTGATTTTTACGTAACTGCTGCGTGATGATAACTTGCCCACTTTAAGAAATAAATCTTTAAATAAATTAATGCTTTTTCTAATTATTTCTTTTCATCACCAAGTAAAATTTTAACATAATGATCATAACAACACTATTTACGTAAAATGCGTGTCTTACGACATCTCGTGTATAAAGAACACTTAATAATAGTACAAACTAAATAATGCCAACAATTATCTGTAACGGCAATTGAATGTTTTAAGTGCAATATCGTTATCAAAAGCAATTACTTCAAATGCAGAACACCCGTGCTATGCTACTGTACAGAAATACTTGTTTTGTTATTGGCACGAGTGTTTTGCATTTACAGTTATCGCTTTTAATAACGATATTGCACTTAAAACATTCAATTATCATTACAATTAACTGTTGGCATTTTTAGTTTAATATTATTTAATTTCCTCTAATTACCTTAATGATATACAGGGTAGCCTATTAGTGCGTGGAAGGTAGATATCTCGGAAAATGTTGGGGTTAGAAAAAAACTTTTGCAATAAAAGTTGTGTAAATCAATGAGCTGCACATTTTTAAATTAGTTTCGTTTATACAGGGTGTTCCATAAAAGTTGTTGTTTTAAATTAGAATTATATGTATAGTGTCTAAAATAAAGGGTTTTTGCATTATTTCATTTTTTCCAGAAAAATTGACGTTTCGAAAAAAATAATTAACTCAGTTATCCTGGAATTTATCCAACTGCGTTTTTGCAGCTTTAATATGCATTAAATGAGCTAACTAGAGCTTTGTTACCTTTCCAACCTAGCTAGGTTTTGAGTAATCAGTTATTTAATTTGAACTCCCTAAATTCATTTTTCATTCATTTCATTCATTAGTTGTTACTAGTTTACCTTCTTAGACAATATAGAAACTGATGACAACTCAGAATATAAATACAACTTTATAAAAGCATGTAAAATTGTCTAAATAGAAGGTTTTATTAAAATTACAGTACTGAAATACACCGAAAAGAAGGAATTTTCACAGCCCGCACTACTTTTGCCATCTTACTATTTTGGATCGTGAGCGGAAAAGCTCAAGAAGAAAAAATCTAAGGAAAAGATCCACAAAAAAGAAATCAAAAAAAAATATCCATATGAAAAAAATCCAGCGAAAAACCTTCGGAAAAAATTCATTGGAAAAAATCGGAAACATATTAATAACTCTAACTGGTTAAAGTTAAAGCACACGGATAAAAATAAGAAAAAACGTCTTTTCTGTAGAGAAAATTTGCACACACGATACCAAAGTAATTTTATCGTATCGTTGAAGTTTGTCGGACGCACTGCGAGAACTCTCTAATAAATAACCTATTCCACAAAATTCTTAATTTGAAAATATTTTAAGGGTCAGTAATTAGGTAAAGTCTGTCTCAAAATTAACCAATAAAATTTAATAAAAGGCTGTATAAATGATTTACTCAAATATTCAATTTTAAATGTAGAACTTTGTGAAATGTAGAACATTACATTCACTGAAATAGTTTTTATTTATTGCTTGTCTTTTTGAAACTAGAACATTTTTTGCTTTATTAACTCAAAAAATTTTTTAAAAGGCTGTTGTTAAATTTTTCTATTTGTAAACCTTTGCGAACTTGCCATTCTATATTTAATTTAAATATACCCTTAAGTATTATTTCATCTTTTTCTAAACTCTTTGATATGCAATGATAAACAGACTTAAAAGTTTTATTGAAAAATAGCATAGTCCACAATTGTCAACATAGTTTCCGTCCAATACATTCTACTATGACAGCCTTGAATTACTGTTATACAGCATCTATTTCAAGTTTAGAGACAGGAAAATGCCATGTAGGAATTTTTTGTGACTTCATCAAGGCATTCTACTTAGTCAATCATTAAATTCTTCTTAATAAACTTTACTGCTATTCAATATTTTCTTCATGGTAGAACACAATTATGTTACCATCATCCTGAAAGAACATAATACTATTACTTGTCATTCGCCTTTCTCGGTTAACATTGATATAGATGTTCCACAAGGCTCTATTCTGAGATCTCTCCTTTTTTTGCTTGGTATTAATGACATGCCGCTATCCCCTTCAAAAACTAAAAAACTACGTATGGAATAAATTTTTGGGGTTTTTCTACTAAAAGTATACATGTTTTTAAAGCTCAAAAGCGAATTATTAGATGTATTATGCGAGTTAACTCTTGCAGAGAACTATTTCGACAATTGGATTACCAGTATTTATATAGTAGAACTAGTCACTAGCGAATATAGAAATAAATCTAAATTTATTACAAGAAATAACTTTTATAGTGATTCAACTAGATCCAATAATAACCTGCAATTGTTTTAACCAAAACTTGAGATTGTTCATAATGCACCAGCATACATGGGCCCTTATTTGTTTAACAAGCTTCCTATTGATATAAAATCTATCAGCACTTTTACACAATTTAAGAAAGAGGTAAAACAACATTCTTATTGAACAAGAACATAAATCTGAGTAATTATTATTCGTGAATATTTTAATATTATTTATTTAACTACAACTATATTCTACATTTAATTGCAAAATTTATCACACTAACGGTGTTGCAAAACCGAAAAAAAATTAATATAGTGAATTGCTATTTAGTACTTTTAGATTTTAGTTCCATGAGTTTTTTTTCTGGTGGATTTTTTCCGTAGGTTTTTTTCTGTGAAATTTTTTTTCTTGGATATTTTCCGTAGGTTGCTTTTCCCAAATTTTGTTTTCTTGGGCTATTTTCCCTTTTTATTTTGAATTTATTTTGTGGTTGTATCATAAAAGATTCAATTAAACAAAGCAGACACAAACATAACCTACAGTACCAAGTGATCTAAGTTTTTACATACTTTTTTATTTCGACCACCAAGAAAAAGGTGATGCTCGAAAAAGCAGGAGAAGGTAGAAAAGTGATCTTCTCGTAGTAGTTGGGAGAACCCAAGTTCAAGTTCGAAACAATTTGCTTTAACAGGCCACCGTAATTTTTATTTTATTGATCTCTGTATGGTAATGTGCAACTTTATTCATTTAAGTAAAATGTGTGTCTTACGAATCTGGTGTATTAGTATAAACTAAGAAAAATTTTTCTTAGTTTATTCATTACTATAATTAAAGGCAAGAGTCACGAAGCAATTTCAAATGTAAAGGGTAGAACAAATAAGTGAGGAAAACGACTGTACCTCAGAGACTATTCATCGCATCGACTTGACGTAAAATTTGATATGATAAAGTAGCAAAGAGAAAATATATGTAACTCCAGTATTACTATTAAATGTTGTCTCCACGGTCTATAAAATATTTGATAAAGAATTTCTGTTTTGTTGAATCAATGTCCAACATTTAATGTCAATAATTTAATCTACAACATAAATCTTTTTCATTGAGAACGTAATCAAAACAATATTGAAACTATTATTGAAATGATTTGTTAATGTATTAAATTTACTAATAGTCTTTTAAAATGCCATGGTTCATATATTAACTATATGAAAACAGTTGCCATCTCTACGACTATTATGTTTATCTTATGTAGAGAAAGAATTGAATGAATACTTGATAAATACACAACCATCCGAGGAGTGCGCTATCTTCAAAATTTAAAAAAAAAAAAAAAAAAAAAAAAAAAAAAAAAAAAAAAAAAAAAAAAAAAAAAAAAAAAAAAAAAAAAAAAAAAAAAAAAAAAAAAAAAAAAAAAAAAAAAAAAAAAAGAAAAAAAAAAAAAAAAAAAAAAAAAAAAAAAAAAAAAAAAAAAAAAAAAAAAAAAAAAAAAAAAAAAAAAAAAAAAAGAAAAAAAAAAAAAAAAAAAAAAAAAAAAAAAAAAAAAAAAAAAAAAAAAAAAAAAAAAAAAAAAAAAAAAAAAAAAAAAAAAAAAAAAAAAAAGAAAAAAAAAAGAAAAAAAAAAAAAAAAAAAAAAAAAAAAAAAAAAGAAAAAAAAAAAAAAAAAAAAAAAGAAAAAAAGAAAAAAAAAAAAAGAAAAAAAAAAAAAAAAGAAAGAAAAAAAGGCGAAAAAACCAAAAAAAAAAAGGGCAGAAACAAAACCACACAACCAAAGAAAGAAAAGAACAAAAAAACAGAGTTTACACTTGATAAATAATTGCAATAAGTTTACATAATTTTTGTACCAAACCGGATTAGTAATAATTATAGGTAATCACTTATATTTTTACATATTTTTTAATTACCTATACAAAATAAAAATGTTAACAAAGATAAAAAATAAAAATATTTGATCTTCTATACAGGGTGATGCACGTCGCTTGTTGGTTAGAAAGTTATCAACTTCCTGAAATTCCATCAACATGAAATTTGATATATAATCATACTCGACTACTACAAGTCTAACTAAAATATTTTCAAAATGGCGGCACTTCCTGATATACCAGAAATAGACGCCATCTTTTTTTTTAATGGAATGACCTTATTTTGACACCATATCTAAATTTTGCATTTGCCTACTGCAATTTGCAAAGTTGAGAATCAAAGATTGTCAAATTCTTCATTTTTTCAAATGACACCTGCTATTTCTGATGACAGAAATGGGTGTAGAATTAAATTTTAGGACCGGTTTAATTATTAGTATGCGTTGCTATTTTCAGTTGTTTTTAAGCAGTTTTTCATGAAACTACGCTGTTGTTCCAATTTTTTGAATAATTGCATTGCAGTAACCAGATAAATATTATCTTTCAATGCAACCGATTTTAAAGAAAGCAACACCTATTATTGTCGATTTTATTCTAGACTTATCTAAGAAATACACGAAGACATACATGAGGGAGACGTGCCGGGAGTTGGGGCTTCACGATGTGTAATAAAAATAAAACAATATGTAATATAACATGAATGTGTAATTATGACTAATGTCTACAGTAACTTATTGTAATTATTTTTTGAATGTACACCTGATTATAAGAATGGTGTACCCCCTGCTACCATCTATATTAAACGGTAATTGGAGCTGCTTATACAGGGTGTCCAGAAACTCTTCTGCCAAATGGAAACTACAGGTACTAGAGGTTATTTTACGTCGATTTAACTCAAATTATCTTCCGGGTTGAGCCGTGTTCAGCCTTCCTTCCTACGTTCTCTGCTTGACGTTTCGCTAACCATGCTGTTAGCTTCTTCAGAAGTTACTCTAAAGACGGATGTTGTTTATATACCTATGTTCCGTTACGGTTGGTTGATGTCGATCAGTGACGGGTGGTTGGTTTTCGATGGTTGGTTGATCTTCTGTTTGGTGTTGACTAATTTGTGGTGACATTTGTTTTTGTGTAAAGAGTTAGTTTCCACGTGTTGCTTAATCGGTAACCATCTTCTCGATTGAAGTTTTTTTATTTTTCATAATTTCTAAGGATTCTCTGATTATCCTTGGATAGTAGTTGTTAGTCCTTGATAGAACTTTAGCTTCCTCGAAGTTGATGATGTGTTTTCCTTTTTCGTGTAGATGTTCTGCGATTGCTGATTTATCTACCGCTCTGGACTTGGCGTCTCGGTGATGTTCTTTTAATCTACATTTTATGTTGCGTCCGGTTTGACCAATGTAGACCTTTCCACATGAACAGTCAATTTGGTAGACCCTTTGTTGAGAGTTTCGGCAGGTTATCTTTATTAGAAGGTAGTAGTTGCTGGATTTTTCTAACCGTTCCAAACCTGACACCGATATTCTTCTTCTTCAATGATTTTCTTAATTTGTCAGTTACTCCAGCAATGAATGGCAACGAGCGTAAGTGGTGACCTGTTCCTTCTCTTTTCAGATTTCCTGCGACAGGCGGCTCTTACTTCTTTTCTGGTATAGCCGTTCTTCATTAGGGCTTGTTGGACGTGTCGAAGTTCTTCTGCCTTGTGAACCTCGTCAGGAATCTTGTTAGCTCTATGCAATAAAGTTTTGATTAGAGACCGCTTCTGCTGTGGATGATGGTGTGATGTGGCATGGAGGTATCGGTCGGTGTGTGTCTTTTACGATATACACTATGAGCCAACTTGTTGTTATTCCCTCGTTTCACTAGAACATCCAGGAAGGGAAAGCTCCTTATTCTCTTCTGTCTCCATGGTAAACTTGATCTTTCGTGCTGAGTGTTGAGGTGGTTAAGAAATACAGTAAGTGCTTCTTTCCCATGAGGCCATATGACAAAGGTATCGTCCACGTATCTGAACCAGCATTTCGGTTTCTTTCGCTGGATTGAATGGCTTCTTGCTCGAATGCTTCCATAAAAGATATTCGCAATAACCGGTGATAATGGTGATCCCATGGCTGCACCTGATTTTGTTCGTAGAAATCTCCGTTCCATAGAAAGTAAGTTGTATTCAGACAGATTCTTGCTACCTCTGGTATGTCTTCTCTTAACCCATGGGTTGTGCACAGTTGTTTTATGATGTTATGTGTATCGTCGACTGGTACGTTAGTGAATAGCGATTCTACATCAAAACTAACTAGTATACCGTCATTGGTTACTTCCAGAGTCATCAGTATTTCGACGAAGTGTTCTTCTGCGCGAGTGATGTTCCTACGTGGAGCTTTGGAACGTTGTAAAATCCGGCAAGTCTCGTGGCGTATTTCCTCTGCTTCTTCTACTGGAAGCTTTCTGACGACACTTTGCACTTTTGCTATTATCTCTTCTGTGGGTATCTTGCTTGGAGCAAATTATCTTATTCCGAAAATGCTTCCTAAGAGAGCTACAGCCCTTTGGAAGAAGACATTGTTATAAGAGTTTTTCTTAAATCATTCAAAAGTGCTGTTACTTAAAAATTTCAAACTTTGTACAATCAATAAACGATTACAAACTCGTCATTCGCTGTAACTAATTAATTTTTTTTTACAACCACCACAAGCGAATCAGTAAGAGGAGACCAACGGGTATTTTTATTAAAAAATGTTTTATTTTTTACTTTTTTTTGTATCTGACACCAAATTTGAAAAATTCAAGATAATTTTTATAAAAAATGTCGTCTTCTTTGAAATCGATATCATGAACCTTTTCGAGAAAAAAAATTTAAACTTTTTGTGATAATTGTGTATAACTACAATGATATACAAATAAGAGATAACCTATAAACTAAGACTTCATCTATAAATACGAACAGTTTTACTTAAACTAACAGATATTAGTAAGTCATGTATTCTCATACAGTTTGTTGTGTATTGATACTTTTGTGCAGTCAGGCAAGTTTGTTTTAATTTTTGAGTAAAATGTTATTCACTTTTATTTTGCTTTAGGTATTTGCCATCGATCTCCCGTTTGACAAAACTGATTTGGAATGTCTAGAAAAAACAAAACTCAAACAAGAAGATATTGAAAATTTAATAGATGAAAATTTTCATTTTTCTGTTAAGAATGTAGATGTAAAAGAATTTCTTGAATGCAATTTGGGAGCAAAAGGAGTGTTTAAAAAAGACGGACAAATAGATCGAGATATTATGTTTCGCGATATCATTAATGTTCTTTTTCCTTTGATGAAAAAACAAGGAAATTTAGAAGAAATTGCAAATAAAATTTTAGATGAATGTATAAACACTACTGCGGATGGTATAGTAAACTTAGTTGTGAAAATGCATAATTGTCTTGTAGATGCCGCAAATAAATATTAAAAGTCACTCAAGTTTCATTTAGAGTTTATTCATAGGTGTAATGTGATTAAGAAATTACATTCTTCTTCCTGTCACACTTTTTCCAAATTCTCAAATATTTTATAGTACTTATTTGTTAATTGCGAACTAACACATCATAATAGTTTTTTAACAACGTATAAGGTGGGATCCAAACAGAATTTTTTTTATGCTTTCACAAACAACTGTCAATTATTATTATTTCTCATGAACCATTTCATAAAACCCTTCATTAAAGTTAATATTGAAAATTATTATGTTATCTTACTAAAAGCATTTTTTCCTCAATGCCAAAAGTTTGAAATGTATCCTTGTCATTTAAGATAAATGAAATTATGAAATTACAAACGGGAACTTAAAAGTTTATATTTGTATGACCCCAAACGAATTCGATAATAACGACTGAAGATAACATTTAATTTTAAGCGTCCTGTTCAGCTTATTAGAATTGCCGTTAGAATGTCGTAGAAATATGCAATTTACGGAGTTATTATAAAACTTACAAGTTTTTTTCCAAGAACAAATTTATATAAAAAAGTTAGCTCTATTGCGCTAAAAGTATATTTTTTTGTTTTGTTTTTGTAAAAATAGTTATGATAATTTAAAGTTGAATACCAAAATAAGGCTACTTTTCTTTGGTTGTTACAGAGTTATAAATATTTTTATAAAAAAACTGTTCTTTTAGCGCATAGGTAAAAAAAAATTAACACAATTTTTGTAATTTCTTCAACTTTTCACATTTCATAGGTAATCTTAGTTTTTCGTACGACATAAAATCTTAAAAACTTGTATGAGTTTTGGTGCCACCTGCATTTGATTGATATGGCAGTAGACCAAAGCTAGTAACAATCCCAAATCGCTTTTCAAACATACACTATACAATTGAATTGTTGGAGTTGACGGCCCCTAGTTTTAGTTGGCCAAATATAACACATGCCTTGTCTGAAGAATATACACGAATGTTCATTTTTGTAGATCATCTATACAGTGGAAAACGTGCATTTTGCATTATGTTGGTTTTATCAATTTTACCGGATTTATTAATCGTATACAATTTTAAAAAAGTTTGTGCGTTAGCTAAATAGAAGAATTTGAACTAATAATATACCAGGTGCATCAGAATAACTTGTTAGAAAATACATTCCGGATTCTTGAAAGACATCTAGAAACAAAGAACTCCCAAATATTCCTCCAACTCGTTGCTTTACGACAACACATTTTACGTGCTGCCTACCAAGTAGGACAAATTTGGGCCCTAACAGACAAATCTTGTCTAATACCTAACATTTCAGGCTGACCAGGGGTGGAAGTTAACTGTCACCACTAAATACAATAAAAATCTATGTAAATACTATTTAATGACTAAGATAGAAATATTTTGATAAATAAATTAAATTAAAAAAGCATTTTTCGACACCCTTTTAAACATTTTGCAGCATCTTAAATATTGGTTCGATAGGTAATTTAAACAAATAATTCAATTAAGAAATATCTATTTTTGACCATTTTTTCACTAAATTGTAAAAACCGTTCATAATAATTTTACGGTAACTTTTTATTTATTAACCTCTTTCAACATTTTATTTTTGACAGAAATTATAGGTACTATTCGAGACCTTTAAATGAGCTCTATTTTAAGTCTATAGGACGAATAGTTATGAAATTATAGTCATTTATAATGTTTAAAACAGCCGTCATCTTTGTGACGTCATACTTCGACCCTGCACGGACTAAAAACTTTGTGCTGCGGGCCAAATTTTCTATTTTTGGCTTAAGGCGCTCGATTACTTATAGGGACAACCGTTTTTCAACAGATGGCATTAAAACGGAATAATACTGTTTCAAAATTTAATCCCAGGTTAAATGCAGAATTTGCTTTACAGTTTACAACCACACAAAACAAGTAAGTTTTTTGGGTCGGTTTTTAAATACCGTCAGATATTTTGAAAGTATTTACACTTCTTGACAAAAGAAACGTTGCCTAGTTAATTAATATTAATCCCATAGTCTTTTTTAATATTTGTATACAATTTCAAGAAGTTTAACTGTAATAGTTTGTTTAAAATGTTTTTTTTTCTACTTTGAAGTTTAAATCAACGATATTCTAGCACTGAACTAACGTAAATTGATTGATGAAAATACTTGAGTGCACAAATAACCTATATTCTGAAAATATAATGTCTTAATGATAAATTGTTGATAAAATGATAGCAAAGTAAGTTAATGTAACTTTTGGATTGGCTATACATCGTTTAATAGTAAAACCACTCTTATTTATCTGGAAATAACGAAATCAAAAAAATAATAACACCTACTCAATTGCGAATATTTTGACAGTTTTATCTCTAGAAGTTTATAGTTAACGCTAGTAGTTTGATGATAATAAATCGCATTTTTATTAATTTTAGGAGTTTATTTAGCACTGTAGTTATACTAATTTAGTTTTTAACAAATTTGTCTAAAACAATAAGAAAATTAAAAACAAAAAACATATAATGAAATAATTATTATAGTTTCTTTTACACAAATTAATAAAAAATAATAACTCATACTAACTATTTGGTCTTATCTTCTTTTTCTTCTTTTTCATAATCCAATCAGGATCCCGTATTTTCATATTTCTGCATACTCGAGGGTCAACTATTTCTGGGAGAATGTAAGCTATATAAAACCTTTGAATTTTTAAGGACCATGTAATGATCTCAAAGATTTTCATCTTTAGAAATCCGTTCGATGGATATATCCACCTCAGAATATAAGATAAAATCAGCAAAAATTTTCTAGTAGATATTTAATTGCCCTTGCAGTTGATAATAATAGTTATGGTTTCTCTTTCTCTAATAACGCATAAACAGTTTGAAGTGTAACCGTTAATAGTCATAAAATCTTACCGTGTTCTTGATCTATAACTTTGCAGCACAAGTTTTGAACCGTCAATGAGTCACTACTCAAACGTGATCTAGCGCAATTTCTTGCCTTTCAAACGGAAGATTTACTTATATTAAACCATCTTTTTACAATACCATCGGGGCTAGCTGCAATAAAGTAATTGCTTAGGATGTATGCAAAGATTCACAATCTTCAAGTTTATTATTCGTTCTAGCTCATACATTTTCTACTGCTTTACGTTGATGTTGTCTACCGTAGATAATTAAGTCTGGGCATTTAATTTTCATCCGTATAATAAATTTCTGTAGGAAATTGTGAAAAGAAGTAGAAGATCTTCCTTTCAGAACCGTTCCAAAATTAGAAGCAGTCAAATACTCCTTTCTTGATGGTAGCAACCGCGTTTCATTGTCATTTTGACCGCGATAAAATTTCCATTACCTTTATTTTGTTTACAGTACTGAAACGTAAATTTAAAAATATTCTTAAATTTTGTCTTTTAACATGTAAGATTTTTCCTCAACATCAGGTTATACAGTATTGGGTACGTAATTGCTGTCTGAGGATCCTGAATGGCATTTTAATTTTTCTTCTGTTGTACGTATCTTCACTTCACAAGGACGGCTACGTTTTTGAACGAACACTTTGTTTCGTATTATATGAGCTCATCTATATTTTGCCAGTTACGAATATACGCGCGCTTCCATATTTAGAACACCTAAAAGTTCTTAACATTGAGAATGTCCACCTGATATGCTCAAACAGCCCCAAATAATCTCCTTGTTGATTTCTCTTTCGTTCTGGGGTGGTTCTGAACAAATAATAGATACCTTTTCACACACATCGCATTTAAAGTGCCAATAATGCAATAATCCCTGGTTTGTTTTTGTAATTTCATTCTACCCATGGTACAAATTTATTTATTGTTTGCACTGTGTCCGTATTGTGTAAGCACATATGACACGTCAATAATTCGTCTTCCTTTTTATATCAAACATAATCAATTGTGGATTTTCTTCAACTTCCATTTCAAGTTCAGGCAATCTGTTTTGGAATATCTACATAGCAATATCAAACGTAATGAGTAACGTCAATGTAAATTTACAAAATTATATTTTGAATGTAATTACTTACGATTTGTTACACAAATTTTGTATTATTTTGGACTTCGTCTTGTTAAAGACGGTTTTGATTTTGGCATTTTAGTAGTTCCGGTACAAACTTCGTATGCACTAAACTATCAGGAAAGACTAATACTAAACGATAAGAGTTAGGTATGTTTTGTTATAGAAAGTTTAGTAATTTACCATAAGGATATGAGTCATGATCCTTTTGGTTTTTAATAGTAGAGGGAATAAGCATGTTCTTCTTGCCATGAAGTTTAACAACTTTCTGGCCCCAAGGCCGTTTCGTGAAAAATTTGGCATAAGCTTTTCATTCTTGTTGTTGTTGTTTTAGCAAAAAAGTATTAAAATATAAGGCGTGATTAAGAAAACATTTTTTATCAAATCCTTGCCATGAACGACAAAGCTAAGATATATCAGGTGTATCTTAGCTTAGCTTGTACATTTGTCAGAATTCTGACAGATTTAAATTTCAACACATCCAGTTTTATGCATTTAGAGCCTAGATTCCCAAAGTTATCCAGGTGGACCCCTCAGTGGTCCACTGGGAGTCCGATAGGTCTACGCTTTGCGTGGGAAAAATGGGTGTCCACAACTCGTTAACGGGGGTCTATAAAATGCATTAGGTGACCTGACTTGACTTCTCCTAGGAATAAGGGAGACAATAGAAAAAAATATAGGGGCAGACAATATTATAAGAAGCTTGACTTCTCCTATGAATATAGGAAGACAATATTATATAAGAAGCTCAGCAATTGGTTTTTGTAAGAACTTGCATATTCCATATTCAGAAAAGAGCGTTTCAAGACTTTCGCCGATGCCGCGCCGCCCGCCCGCCTAGTTAAAGTCGTGTCTGAATCCTTGCATGAACTTGTTGGATTTTTCTTTACTTATAAATACGAATGCGAATGATAAACATTACTCAGTTGTTTTCCTGAATTCAAAAAAGTGTTTTTTACCTATATAAGTGTTCACCAGTGACGGAAGTAGTTTTCAGGACTGAAAATTAAAGTGAATTGATATTATGTGTTTGCCAGTGTTGGAAAAGTAAGTACTCTACCTATATCTATTTGTTAGCAACTTGTATCTTAAAAGCCACTTCCTGTTATGTTTGTTAAATATTTTAAGATTACTTAACAGACATTTTTTCATATTTACAGGTAAGTAATTGATACTGAAACATGGCTGAATCTAAGAAGAAGTGTCGACAGTACAGTGTTGGAATATTTGAAATTTGGGTTTTCTTCCATCAAATACAGACAAGCGATTGCCCATGTGTCTTTTATGCAACAAAGTCTTGAGCAATGACTCCATGAAACCATCGTAGCTGGAAGATCATCTAAGAAGGTGTCATCCTGACAAAATAGGTAAGGATTGTAATATTTGCAAACATTCAAGGAAAAGTCTGAAATGAGATACTCACTGGATAGTATGTTCGCTTCAACGCGTCTGAGAAAGCAACGACGATGGCTGCGGCATCTTTACAATATAGCATTACTTATAGCAAAACTGTGGGAAACCGCCTGTCACCGTTGAGAGGGGTTTATTGCCTGCTGTTGAAGAGGTCTTAAAACTGTCTCTGCACAAATCTTCATTTGACATACTTAAAAGAATTCCTTTGAGTAACAACACTGTACAAAGACGGTATTGATGAATGAGTAGTTTGATGTTGAAAGTTTCTGTGTATATTATCTGCAAACAACTCACATTTTTCTATTCAACTGGACGAGTCAACTTTACCTGGCAATGAAGCATTATTATTGGCTATGTTCGATTTATCAAAGGCGAACAAATGTTTGAAGAGTTACTATTCATGAAAACTTTGAAGACTGACACTAAAGGTGAATCAATTTTTAATGTTCTGAATTGATTTTACGGAAAAATCAATTGCATTCACAAAAGACATTATTTCGGTGGCAACAGGGAGATGGAGCCCTGCCATGGTCGGGCGATATCGTGGGGTTTATAAGTCATCTTGAAAAGGATTATACCAGAGGTAATTGCAATTCACAAACTTGTTGACACAAAAACGGGAGCAGTATTAAATACATTACAGAAGCGAGGAGATTACGGTTATCCACTTAACTAAACTCAAGCCAAATATTGATAATTTGTTGTCAATTCACCTCGCACATCCCTCCCTTAAGGTCTAACTTTTATCCTCAGTTACAATGGTAATCTGAGATAAAAGCAACATCAAATAATATCGAATATTTTAGCTCAGTCGCAATATAATCAAAGTTTTGATTATGATTGCGCTGCTTTTAAAAATAATAATCATTATTAGTTTTGATGTTAAATTTGATTCTACTAAGACTGTTATAACAACATAATTAAAAGTGTAGTAATTTTTGTGTTTGAATAAATAGCTACAAAACAAGAAATATTTATTTTTACTTACCACCTGAAGTGGGAGAGATTATTGGTTTCTTGTAGCTGTGAGTGAATCTTAGAATACAAAAGTAAAGGGGTAGGAATCCAACTGTTGGATGAAGAAGGTTAGTTTAGACTGGCTTTGGAACTTAGCTTGAATGACAATACTACAGCATAATCAAAGCAATATAAATTTCACCTTTTTTCGAAACTCAACTCATAGTTGCCACAACACAGATTACATAGACATATACTTTTTCGGGTTTTGAAGTGGGTTAGTAAATGTAATAGCTGCAGGGGGTCCACCAGATCCAGCAAAATGTTTAAAGTGGTCTATGAGAAAGAAAGTATGGGAACCACTGATTTAGAGCTTGTACATTTGTCAATTCTGGACAGATTTAATTTCAACACATCCAGTTTTATGCATTTAGAGTAGATGTACGTGAAATTTTTCATGGTCCACTTTGATGAAAAATTTTAAATTATGGCGTTACATACACAAAATTAGTAATGCTTGAACTTGCGTGTTTTAGGTAAAAATAATTTGTAGGCTCTTTGTGCTCTTTTCCCGAGACTAACGCCTCATACGCTTCAATGGTATACCGCCACTGGGAATGTTTCTGTATAGGACGTCCAGTGGTACGACAGATAAATAAATATAATTTAATTTTTTTTTATTACAAACATATATATATATAAACGGTGTACAGTGGCATCATCCCATGTTAAGTTTACAGCAAGAGTGGCATCCGAAGAAAGGTGGCATCTGATAAACGGATGCCACCTTGTAATTCTCCCAAAATTATTTTACACGTCGATGAAACTACGTAGATTACAAAAATATGAAAATCTAACGGATGCCACTTTTACCGCTATATATATAACACTATACTCGTTAGTTCTGAGATTCGCCGTGTGCCGGCGATGTGATCGTTTGTGAGTATATTTCCTGATTCAAAAAGCGGCCACATTGGCATCCGACGGTTTGACAACGCTGAACCCATTTATAAACGTACTTACGTATCCACATTATAACAGTTCCTGTGTAAGGTGAAGTAAAGGTAAGTGAAATATTTTCAATACTTAATTAATTCTGCAATAACTGTATAATTACTCCTAAACCACTTGTAACATTTATTTCAATTTTGACACCATAAAATGACATATTTATTTTTGACCATGAATTTTCTAACTTGCTGTATAAAATTAAATTAATCATACAAATTTTGTTTACCAACTTTGTTAATTGAATTGGTAGTTTTCGATTTCGAAGTGACACTAAATTGACGATAAAAAATTTAAAACGCTAAAAATGCTCAGTTTATCACTTTAATCACGTCGAAAAAGTCGATGCGGGTCATTCAACCAAAATATTTTAAATATGGCGGAGCTTCCGGTTTTACCGGAAGTATGTATCAACTTGCTTATTTTAAATGGAACACCCTATATTACTACATTTTAGATTCTACGTCTAATTCTAGGCATATTTTATGTACAATGTCACATTCCTCACCTTTATGGTTTCTGACTTATTTAATGTTTTATGTCAAAATTGGAGTTTGCAGACCAAAAACTAATTTGAATTATCAACTATTCAAAAACATTTTTTACTTAGTTTGTGTATTTTTATGTTAAGCTGGGTCGGTTTGAACAGTATTTGTGCAAAATTGTCAAAAAAAATTATAAAGAGTGTTTAAAAATTGAAAATCGTCAAAGGTCAATTTTATTTTTTCATTCGATCGAAAACAGTACGGTACTTGTTGACCAATACTGGCAAATAAACAGTTTTCAAACAAAAATACCCGTTAGATGCTTTTTTACGCTAATTACTGATTAGTTGGCTATGCTGGTGATCGAGAATTCAATTCAAACATGCCGTTCCGCCTAAGCTATACAAACAAAACCATTTGAATTCGTTTATTATTTATGGGGAATACAACAAAGTTTTGTCAAATAGATTATAGATAACTTTCAATGTTCTACAAACTTACTCTTATTTTGGACCACGAATGAGATAAAAATATAAAAATCGGTATGTTTGAAAATATTTGAAAAAATTGACCTGTGACGATTTTCAAAACTACTATTTTGAAACCAATTATTAAACACTCTTTATAACTTTTTTGACAATTTTGCACAAATACTGTTCAAACGGACCCAGCTTAAAATAAAAAAATACACAATACACAAACCAAGTAAAAAGGTTGTTGAATAGTTGATAATTCAAATTAGTTTTTGGTCTGCAAACTCTAATTTTGACATAAAACATTAAATAAGTCAGAAAGATTGAGGTGAAGTATGTGACATTGTACATAAAATATGCCTACAATTAGACGCAGAATCTAAAATGTAATAATATATAGGGTGCTCCATTTAAAATAAGCAAATTGATACATACTTCCGGCAAAACCGGAAGTTCTGTCATCTTCAAAATATTTTGGTTAAATGATCCGCATCGGCTTTGGTATGTAAAGTATTATTTTGGAACACTGAAGGGATAAAGATAAAGGGAAAGGTTCTGGAAGTATATAAAAAAAGTTCAAAATGGTAGGGCTGGTAGAAACGTAGATGGAATAAAGAGAATGGGAAATATGGAGTAATAAATTGCCAGAGGACCTCATATGGGAATTAGAATTCCATAAAATCCCTAAAAGAAGGGTGAGGGTCAAATGAGGAATAAATATTGGAGTAAGAAAGGAGTGGGAGAAAGAAGATTTAATAGGGATAAATAAGACCAAAGCAGCGATGAAAACTATAGTAAAAACTAAAGAAGGGAAAAATACGAAATAATAACGTATATGAGAAAGAAATGGAAAAGACTAAGAGAATAATAGGATTACAGCAGGAGAGAAAGAAAAGATTATTATAGGAGGAGAGGAAATGGAAATAAATGGAGAACAAAAAGAAGAATTGAAGGATAAAAATAAACGGGTAAGGGAAAAACTATTAGAGTTATGTGAGAGAGGACATGGACAATATTAAACAAAAATATGCAGGAAGGAAAAAGGAGAGTTTATAGGAAGAAAAGGAGGATAAGATTGTAATTGTAAACGTGAATAGTAAAAAGAATATAGAATTTATGAGAATAGGAAATGAAGATGATAATGAAGAAAAAAATTAGAAATGAAACACAAGCATGGGAGTTTGTAAGTTGGAGAAGAAAAAACAAAAAAGGAGAGAAGTAAAATAAATAAAAAATGAAAGCCACATGATAAGTACGCTACGAGGAAAATAAGAGAACGCATAGTACATATAGAAAGAATAGATAAAAAAATTAAACAAGGGGGAATAAAAAAGTAGAGTTGGACAAAGCTTTAAAAAAATTGAAGATGAGAAAAGCGGCAGGCACAGATGTACACAAGGAGAACAGTAGAAATACACAGGAAAAAGAATGAGAGATAGAATCAGGAAAGTAATGGAAAGGACATGTCAATGAGAAGGGTTTTCAGATAGATGGAAGGAAGCAATATTGTACCCAATATACAAAGGCGGAGATAAGCAAGATGTAAAAAATTACAGAAGATAAGCATACCAAATGTACGATACAAAATATACGGAGAAATAATAAAACAAGATTAGAAAAAGTGGAAGAGAAAAAATTATACCAGATTGGCAGACAGGTTTTAGAAAAGAAAGGAGGACAATAGACATAAAAACAGATTTTGGCAGAGTGGATAGAAGAATACTATGAGAGATAAGAGAAGCATTGGCATAAGTGAAGACATAATAGGAGCAGTAGGGAGAAATATACAAGGAAACAAAATGCAGAATAAAAGTGAAGGGAAAGCTTGGGAAAGTATTTTGGGCAGAAAAAGGGCTGAGAAAAGATGTCCGCTAAGCCCAATGTTATTATCTCTATATATAAAAGACCTAAAAGAGGAACTGCGTAAAAATCAAGCGAGGAGAATAAAAATTGGAAAAGTAAACATAATAACACTAGCTTATACAGATGATATTCACAAGGATAGAGGTTAAGATGCGGAAGATAATAAATACGCCGAAGAGATTTAGAGAAAAAAACTGGAAGTAAATGTAAGAAAAACAAAAATAATGATATTTAAGAAGAAAAACAGAAGAGAGAAGTGCAGGTGGGGAGGAGAGGAGATCGGAAGTAAAATTTTAGGGCAGATATGGGAAATGGGAGAATGTGCTTTTGGGAAAATATGGAAAAGAGAAAATGGTTGTTCGAGAGGTTAGTGAAAGGTGTGATGATTTACGGGGCAGAAATTTAGAGGTGGAAAGAATGGGAAGAGCTAGAAGAATACAGGAAAAATATTGGAGATGGACGCTACGTTTGAATATTTAATAGAGGAGGAAATAAAACTGGAGAAAATAAGAGTAGGAGCAATACGATACGATTTGAGGAAAGAATGGAGAATAGGAAAGATTGTGAAATTTTGTATGAATGTTGGATAGAATTAGAAAAAATAAATCACAGTGAAAACAAAAGAAAAGCATATTATAGAAGAAAATGTTACGCAATAGAGAAAGTAAGAAGGTAAAAAGAAAATGAAGATGGATGGAAGAAGAAATAACAAAGAGGGAGAAGGATAATCAGATACAAGAAAAAAAGAATGAGGATAAGAAAAGGAAGTTACAATATGAAACACAAGGATATAATACTGTAAGGAATTCCAAGGTACTTAACAGAAAGGCTGACAATTCAAGAAAAAAAGATGATAGCTAGGTTTAGAGTAGGTAATAAAAATAAAACGAAAATAAGTATTTGAAGAAAGACAAAGATAGATTATGTAAAATGTGTAGAAATAATTCGGAAAATATTAAACATCTAATCGAATATTGTGTGGAATTAAGAGTGGAGGGAATGGGAAGAGAAAGTTTACTAGGAAAGAAAGGAAATGGTATAAAGTGGATGAAAGAGGTAGACAAGAGAAGAAGATGGTTAGAAGGAAGGAAAAGACAAATAATGACAGTAGAGTAAATTATCTTTTTTTAAATTACACGTGAGTTTTATTTATTTAAGTCTTTTTATTGAGTGGTAAATTCTTTTGTTAATTTTAAAAAACAAATAAAATTTGTTTTTGATTTGATTATTGTTATAAATATTATTGTTACTGCACGCGAAAGATAGTGCATAAAAAGAAGTTAGTAGTGCCCGTAACTGATTAATATGGTTCTCGCATTTAATATTCTGATATCATCAAATGTGTTTCTGTCTGGCAACATCGCATTATGTGCCACGTTAGCCTAAAAGTGGACTATACGGAGGTCAGATTGGTATGTAACTAAACATAGAATATACATGGATGCTGGCTTGATCGTGAAGTGAACCATGAACTCGTTTTGATTCCGTATACACTTGCTGTATGTTGGTGTATATGGCTAGGATGCCATTGATAACCTTTTTGGGCGGATGCCAAAGTAGTCGCCATCTATATATTTAAACGATAAGTTTTTCGACATCTAGTGTCGACTCGAAAAAGCGTTCACGTATAATAATTAGTTCTTTAGTTGACAGTATGTAAAGCAGTTACATAGCCGATTCTTCAATAATTATAGCCAACATAACAGTTGCAGGCGATTCGAAATTTTTATACTTGCCAACTGTTATGTTGGCTATAATTATTGAAGAATCGGCTATGTTACGTATAATTTTACATGGACCTGTATGGCAAAGTTGCTGCAAGTGACTTATATATATATATATAGTGTAAATTGTATTGCGAAGTTTGCTCTACAAGCTGACACGTTGAAGTACAGATTGATTTAAGTAACTCGACATAAAAGTAGTATAGCTTCTGGTTTTAATCTAAGATACGTGTAAATTAGTAAAGTAAAATGGGTGATTAATTGTATACGAACGCTTTATGACCTTAAAATCTAATAAAATTAAAATAGAAATATTAATTATATGAGTTATATATTTTAGGAGAAAGGGACAGCATAATTTTATCATTACAATATTATTTCTATCAAGTCCATGAGATGTAGATTTAATCTTAATTTCAGTTATAATCTCAACCATAACAGCTTTAAAATAAAATAGATTGTTAATATTGTTTGCAGTGTGATTATTATAATAGTTAATTAAGTCAAGATTTGGTTCAAGCTGAAAAGGATTGTTGCTAAAAAGTTGTTTAATTCATCAGCATTTTGAAGATGAATAGGAACGGGGTTATTACGTGATTTAAAAATCTGCAAAAGCCTTAAGTGTTCCCAAGGAGAGTAGAGTAACGTAATGTAGTCAAAATAATCTTTTTTTTTTCTTTTGAAATGTCAAGTTATTAAGTTTCGTTGTAAAAGACTTATAGTAAGTCCAATGTTCAGATTTTTTAGTTTTTTTAAATTTTGATTTAGCTTTGTTACGTAAACTCATCATCAGCTTTAAGTTCTCTGTGATCCACGGTAGATAAGGTTTTGTCAGCCGAACAGTTAGTATTATTTCACTACATTTCACTAAAATAGGTATATAACTTTTATTATTGACGTCGTGAATCGAGAATAATCTGTGCCATTCCATTCTTTCTAAGTCATGCTGGAATTCAGTATTATTAAAATACTTAAAACTACGAAACGTGTGAAATTTTGGATCATGTTTACTATTAATTTTTTTAAACGTAAACGGCGGAATGTCAACCTCCATTACACCTGATTGTTCGACAAGTGATCTATCTGAAATAAAAATTAAATCGATAAGAGAGAAAGTGGTATCTGTTATTCTGTGGGTTGTTCAATTAATTGGTGCAGGTTAAGTGCATCCGTCATAAATTAAGGTACTGTACCGAATGATCTGTTGACTTTTAATAGATCAATATTAAAATCTCCTAGACATAGTACGTTGTTCGAATTATAGACATAGCATACGTAATAGAAGTTTCAAATTCATCAATAAAATATTTGCAATTAGTTGATGGAGGATTATAAACTACATTTATAAATAGACTTACAGAATTTAAGTTTTACCGATAACTACATTTGCTCAATTGTAGAATTTGTATGTAAAACTTTGTATTTCAATGAGGTCGATATATAGATACTTAAATAAAGTAAATTAAATCTCTATGTCCAATAGAAGAATATTAATAACTACAGGCTGTACTTCTACAAATTTACAATACCCAAGATAATCCAAAGAACTTATGAAACCAATTTTTAAACACCAGCGTAAACTGCATTGTGACTAAACACGAACATAAATAAATCATTTTTCGGAATCATCTGACATACGAAAGAGTCAAGTTTTTTCTTTACATCGTCATATCTTATTTGACAGCGAATCATTTAACTTAGACAACAATCTTTCACGTCCATTTGAGAAAACTATCTATAAAGATGATTTATTTATGGTCTTTATGTAGTAGAATAGTAGTAGTGTAGACTGCAGAAAATACTATGAAGTAAAAGCTTCAAGTAAGAGTATTAACTTTTTTGAATCATACGACTAGTATCTACTATTTTTTACACGGATTAACTTTTTTTTTTAAATGCATTTATTAAGGAAAGTGACATAATATTTTTGTTTTTTTCGATTCTGTAGAAACATTTATATAATCTAGACCTAGAGATAACCTTTACTCTTAATTATGACTATAAATTGTTTTACCAAATCTATGAACTTCACTTGTATAACCATGTATTATTATACAGCCTATTGTGTTTTATTGCTTCTCTGTTGTTCTCAGGCAAGTACATTTTGGTTTAGAATAAAACGTTTTACTTTTGACTTAGGTATTTTCTATCGAGGTGCCTGAATCACTAATTGACAAAGATGTATATGACTGCTTGGAGAAATCGAAAACTGAAAAAAAAGATATTCTAAATATGTTTGACAAAAATTTTTATCTAAACGTTCCAGATTGTCTAGACTGTAATTCAAATGATTTTTTTAAATGCTTGGCGGCAGCTAAAGGTTATTTTAATGAAGATGGAACAATGAATCGTGAGGTTATGCAAGGTAATATTATGAATATACTTCTCCCAACGCTGTATATAAAAGATAATAAGAAAGAAATTGCTAACAAAATTTTGGATGAATGTGCAAAGGTTAACGACGATAATATTATGGTACGCTGTGCCCTAGTGCATAATTGCTTCGTAGACGCTGCTAAGAAACATAAAAATTAAACTTATTGCAAGAATATTATTAATACACCTACTTAGTGACATTATACTTGTAACACCAAGAATGTATTGAAATTTAACAATTAATAAAATTTTGTTGCGAGCATTTCTTCATTCTTTTCTGATACCTAAAGATCTTGGGCATGTTTTTAGTTTTTTGGAAAAAAGTATACTCTCGAGTATACCACAAAATCTCCAACAAATTAATGCACAGAAAAGTGAGAAATTGTGTAAATAATAAATCTCCGATTCTTTATTAATCTACATTGTATGTTTAGTTTTAAGTTACGAATTCTAAGGAGGTGCAATACCGACCGTTTGCATTATTACTTATGTACCTACCACTATTGACAGACTCACACACTCTTACAAAAATTTAACCAAACATATTAAAAATATTTAAAAAAATATTTAATAATGTTTCAAAACGTACCAACGTTTAATTTCCATTGGTGAAAAGGCATGCTAACAAAAACATAACAACTCGGTTATTTGTTCAGGCTAATATCCAAAGGACTTTATGAAATTATCATCTTCACCTTTCCAACGTTTTAATTCATCCCATCATTTCTGAAACTCAAAAAACTTTTAATATTTAAATTTTTAATTCTGAACACATTCGTCCGAATTGTTTGATCAAATTGTTACGCCATGAAAACTCAAAAAGCAACATGTCGTCGCAAAGTGCCATACTAACTTAACGGCAAGGGGTGTGGGCTAGAAAAAATTTTCTTACTTACCTTCATAGGAGACTAAAGTTCCTTATCCCGCATCACATCCGAGGTTGTATTGGGCGCCACCCAGATCTTTTCTAAATTTACAACAAATCCTTACTAAAAATTCGAGAAATGCAAGTTTATCATACAAAATTGTTGATTACACCACGGTCATGTTTTTTACATTAACCCATTCCTTATTCTTAAAACCAAAACAAAATATATATACAGGGTGATTCATAAGTAATGGGCCAAATTGTAAATATATGTTCAGAAGGCCAAAATCATAATATTTTCATTAACAATAATAGGTCTTAGTCTGCTCCTTACTGAGATACAGGATGTTAAAGCGAAAAAAATAAAATACATTTTTTTTAATAGATCAGCTACTTTTCTACATAATAACTTGAAAATTTGGTATAAACTAGTTTTTGTAAAGGTAAACAAGAATGTGTGACAGGATTTGAGTTAACTCGTAGATGTCGCCACATGCGCCATATGAATTAGATGAAATCAGCTACAAATTTTTTATCACTCATTATTTTACAACTTACTTATTTAATTTGGATAGCCCCATCATTTCTGTAGAAAAAAAGCTATACTTCTTGATCTTCAAAATATTAACGATTCTCGAGATATTTGAATTTTACTAATTCACTACACTACATTTCACGGTGGTCGACGTAGCATTAATCTGTTAAGCCACAAGCATGCCATGGAATGTTGACATGAAATCAATGGTCTATGCTGAACCTATAAATACACGAGACGAGTTATGGAATAGAATTCAAGATGCAGCCAATTCAATACGAAATAATCCTGCTACATTTTTTAAAGTCAGACAATCCTTAACCAAACGCTTAAATGCTGGTGGTGGCCATGTTGAAAACCTTTTGCAGTAGGTCATAATTAAGCTTAATTTAACTTCGCACAACTTTAACATGTAGGTTTTGATAAGAGTTGTCGTAAGTGGTCCTAGTTCAAGTCTGTTCTAATGTTGTCTTTCGTTTTAGTAACTGGCGTACAATAAATGTGTTTTTCACGTAATTTTTGTATGGTTTTATTATAATATTATTATCAATTATCAATTACGGTTAGGTAAATGTCAACATTCCATGGCATGCTTGTGTCTTAACAGATTAATGCTACGTCTACCACCGTGAAATGTAGTGTAGTTAATTAGTAAAATTCAAATATCTCGAAAATCGTTAATATTTTGAAGATCAAAGAAGTATAGCTTTTTCTACAGAAATGATGGGGCTATCCAAATTAAATAAGTAAGTTGTAAAATAATGAGCAATAAAAAATTTGTAGCTGATTTTATCTAATTCATATGGCGCATGTGGCGACATCTACGAGTTAACTCAAACCCTTTACACATTCTTGTTTACCTTTACAAAAACTAGTTCATACCCAATTTTCAAGTGATTATGTGGAAAAGTAACTGATCTATTAACAAAAATCTATTTTATTTTTTTCGCTTTAACATCTCAGTAAGGAGCAGACTAAGGCCCATTATTGTTAATGAAAATATTATAATTTTGGCCTTCTGAACGTAGATTTACAATTTGGCCCATTACTTATGAATCACCCTGTATATATAATTGCGGTACCGCTGGCTTTTCCTTTCAAAACAAGATTATATCAAAGTTTAGTTAAAAAAATTCGAAAAATGCAAGTTTATCATACAAAATTGTTGATTACACAACGATCGTGTTTTTTTACATTAATTCATTCCTTATCCTTAAAAACCAAACGTAAAATATATATATAAATATATATATATATATATATATATATATATATATATATATATATATATAATTGCGGTACCGCTGGCTTTTACTTTCAAAAAACAAGATTATACCAAAGTTTAGTTAAAAACTATTTACAGATTTATAAGGTTTATGAAATAAAATAAGACTTAGTTTAAAAACAAAATAATTAATTTAGGATCAAACTTGAAATTCACAACTCCCATCTCAGTTTGTTTCATTTCGAACAATAAAAATAACAATACATCAAAATGCGGTTATTCGTAACTTTACGTTACATTACACTTGATTTCTTATACATGAACCGTTTATTAAGCTGAATTAATTGACAAATGCGTTCTACGGTATTGCATTTCTATAATTAGTTTGCATGTATAAGAGAAAATCAAGAAGTCCCCAAGCGCTATTTTGACTGTACTTTAGTCAAACAGTAGTTCTTTTAATTTCGCGAACCCAGTCGTTCCCCGTACGTTATCATCAACAATACTTTAACCTTCGCATACAAAGCAATATTTAGCGATTGTTAAAAATAACAATTATGATCCACTACAAACAAAATTACAAAGTACTTCGTACTTTTGAATCTGCTTACAGACTAATTTTAAAAATATAAATAAATTTTCTGTTCTTTGGAAAAACTCCTTTGGTGGAGGTAAAAGAATAAAACTACGTCCAAAGTTAAATTCTGCCGACGTTTCGCCCAACAAACGTGGGCTTCTACAAGGCTGTAATTATTAGGAAAACAAAGAACAATTAACACAACGGTAACACAGTTTAAACTCAAACCTAATAAAAAAAAAGTTGTGTAAACAATTAGAATACAATATAATAACAAATGGGTTTAAAACTACTGTACAAAAAGATAAAAGTTACATGCTAACCATTACATGTAGAATTATTGAAAACAATAAAATAATTACAGACTGGTATAAAAACCTATTTCGTTAGGAAGGACAATCAACTATTATTCTAAACATCCCTTACACTAAAAAATTAACACCATCATCAGTACACATAACAAAATGCTAAGATTGAGTGATGAGAAATTTCACAAAAAATAAACAAACAATATCTGATTAACCGCACCCTATATGACACTACCCTTACAAACCAATAACTGGAATACTGAACCTAATACTAATAATACTAACACACAATAATATTATTACTAAGTAAAAAGGTTATAAACATCCCCACTCAGTCAAAAGAATCATTCATCTCTGCTAAAAAACGAATAACTAAAATTGTTCTATATAGTAAAAACACCATTTACAACAACATATATTCGAGACTCAAAGACAAGATAACTACCTTAGATAAATCTAATGTTGTATACCAGATTTATTGCCGCAGTTGGCCTAAATATTACATCAAACAAACTAGACAACGACTTAGTGCAAGAATAACACAACATCCATACAACTGCAACAAAAAATCTAAAGACACAGGACTATCTGTTCACCATGTCACTACAAGACATTTTTTTAATTTATTAGAACCTGTCATTTTAGACATAAAACCAATTAGGAAAAAAAGATTAGTAGCGGAAATGATATCTATTAAAACCCATTTAGACAATGTTGTTATACTCCTCAATTATTTAGTTATAGATTTTCCAACCAAAATTGGGCCTTAATGGGAGTTGAAAAACGGGGATGTTGGAGTGAAGAATATACCTTATCCCTTATACACGTTGTCGACGTTTCGATCGACATCTAAGGGATTGGTGATGTCTTGATAAAGACCGACCTTTGTCGGTCGAAACGTCGACAACGTGAATAAGGGACAAGGTATTTTCTTCACTCCAACATCCCGGTTTTTCAATTCCCATTAAGAAGGCCCAATTTTGATTGGATAATGTCAATTTTAACACTGACACCCATAACTTAAGCACTATATATTCCAACCTCATCAAGAAGATCAAACCCAATACATAAATAATGATTGTTTAAAATCTTTTTAAATTAATTATGTACTCATATTTATTTAAAACATATTCCATTTGGTAATTCCCCGAATTGGTTTTCTATCCCGAGAATTATCTACATTTAACGTTACACTAGTCAATGTCATTTAATCTTGTTTACGTGTTATTGTATTGTCAGTGTGTAATTTTATTTATTAAATACGTTTGTTAATTGTTTAAATTGAAATTCTTGACCACACATTTAATGATGTGCTGTTCGTTGAAATCATTTAAATTCCTGACCACACGACCTAATAAATTTAAGGTGAGTCCTATATTTATTTATTTAATTTGCTAATTTCTATATATAATATATATACATATATATATATATATATATATATATATATGATATAAAAAATTGTTACCAATTAAATAACATGTAATGGTTAGCATGTAACTTTTATCTTTTGTATGTACAGGGTGGGCCAATAAGCGAGGTAAGCGGCTGTATCTCAGAAACTAATGATCGTAGAGAGTTACAGTAAAAAATTTAATAGGTAAAGTGGGCAAGGGAAAATTCTGGAATTATGTTTAAGTTTTCTAGATGGCCGCCAGTAGGCGTTTCCGCCATCTTAAATTACATAAAGTTACGTTTCTCGCGATTTTTCCCAATGAATGTAACAAAAAACTATTTGCGTTTTAATGTTAACTTAAAGTCGAACATTTTTTGTCCAATCAATGTTTCTCTATCTTTCGAAATAAAGTGGTGGGGGGTATTTGAATGTTGTTTTAAATGAATGCCTGTAACTTCGAAACGGCTTAATGGATTTGGATAAATTTGGTATCATTGAAAAGAGCATTTCTTGGGCTTTTAGGTTTCTCGTAATTATGACAGTTGTGACTTACACGGCCGCCAATAGAAAGCATTATTCGATATTATAACCAAAATATTGGATGTTTTCAAAAAATTTAAATGCGATGATATGACTTTTTTTAGACCAGATAATAGACAAATGACCAACCAATAAGCCTGCGCAAACCGCATCTTAATATCTTTTTCCTAACTCAAATTATTAAAAAAAAATACTAAACCAGGAAAATTCATATATACCCATTTAAAAATGCATCGGTTGCTTTCGGTTAGAAGACAAGTAGTAGGCCATGGAAATAAAAAACAACTCCTGTCAAAAATATTCCCAAGTAACGTTAAATTTTTGTCACATGCAGCCTAATATTGTTGATTGCGTATAATTTGAGTACTATTTAATCAAAATGCCTTTCACAAACAATGAAGCCGTTGACATGATTGCGAGTTATTTCGAGTGTTTTCAAAATGCAGCTATAGCTGCAAGACAGTACGCGGTACGGTATCCAGATCGCCGTCATTACAGGAGAAGAATGTTTTCGCGCTTGGTACAACGATTACGCGATACTGGAAGTTTTCGTCGTCCTCAACGTCGCAGGCGTCGCAATGGAAGGACCGAAGAAAACATTATCAATGTCTTGGCTTACATAGAATTTGATAGACATGTAGGAACTAGAACATTGTCTCTAGACTTGGGAATAGTACGAACAACTGTTAGAAATATTTTGAAAGATTATAGGTAAATAATTTTATCTTATTCCAAGTATCTTGGCACATACTCTCAAATGCACACACAATTCAGTGTTATTATTTGATTATATTATTTTTACGCATATGTTGTTTTTACTTTTAGACTACATCCTTACCACATAGCCTTGCACCAGCCGCTAAATGAACAAAATTTCGATAATAGATTAAATTATTGTCAATGGATGCTAGGCATGCTTGAGGAAATTCTCTGGACCGACGATGCTACCTTTAGTAGTGATGGTAGAGTAAACCGTCATAATATGCATTATTGGTCCGCTGAAAATCCGCATTGGTTAAGAGAAGTGCAACACCAGGGACGCTGGAGCCTAATTGTGTGGTGCGGTATCATTGGGGACAAATATATTGGACCTATTTTTTTTTGAACAAGCTTTAACTGGTTACCGCTTCTTAGACTTTTTGATCAACGACTTGCCAATTTTGTTAGAAGATGTGCCACTGGAAACTAGGAAAACTATGTTTCTGCAATTATATGGTTGTCCGCCACATTATTCAATTAATGCCCAAAACCATATTAACAAGACCTTTCGACAACGCTGGATAGGAAGGGGAAGCCTATTTTCTTGACCGGCAAGATCTCCCGACTTGACATGATCTCCCGACTTGACATGTCTGGATTTCTACTTGTGGGGTCGCTTAAAAGACTCCACCAACAACACGAATGGATATGGAAAACAGAATTCAAACTCAATCCGTCAACTATCAGCGGCAGAAATCGAGGTTGCGGTTTTGCCGACTTAAGAAAGACTGGAACAATGTGTGGAATATGACGGAAGGCAATTTGAACACAGAAGGCATTAATCTTTTTTCAAAATCGGTCCTTTTCAGGACCACAAGTTTATTTAAAAGGAAAATCGTTTAGGCGTGACTTAAATTTACAGCACTAAATAAACTGAGATTTCTCGTGAATATTTTTGAGAGAGTTGTCTTCTATTTCCATGGCCTACTATTTGCCTTCTTATCGAAAGCAACCGATGCATTTTTAAATGGTATATATGAATTTTCCTGGTTTAGTATTTTTTTAAATAATTTGAGTTAGGAAAAGATATTAAGATGCGGTTTGCGCAGGTTCATTGGTTGATCATTTGTCTATTATCTGGTCTAAAAAAAGTCACATCATCGCATTTAAATTTTTTGAATACATCCAATATTTTGGTTATAATATCGAATAATGCTTTCTATTGGCGGCCGTGTAAGTCACAACTGTCGTAATTACGAGAAACCTAAAAGCCCGAGAAATGCTCTTTTCAATGATACCAAATTTATCCAAATCCATTAAGCCGTTTCAAAGTTACAGGCATTCATTTAAAACAACATTCAAATACCCCCCACCACTTTATTTTGAAATATAGAAAAAAATTGGTTTGACAAAAAATGTTCGACTTTAAACTAAAACGCAAATACTTTTTTATTACATTCATTGGGGAAAATCGCGAGAAACGTAACTATGTAATTCAAGATGGCGGAAACGCCCACTGGCGGCGATCTTGAAAACTTAAACATAATTCCAGCATTTTACCTTGCCCACTTTACCTATCAAATTTTTTACCGTAACTCTCTACGATCATTAGTTTCTGAGATACAGCCGCTTACCTCGCTTATTTTCCCACCCGGTACAGTAGTTTTAAACTCATTTGTTATTATATTGTACTAGTCTTTAAGCACGTCCTACGGACGCATGAATTTTTACCTATAACTTTTGACCTTAAGGTCATAGGTCAAAATGATGTATACAAAAGATGTTTGTCTTGTCAAAACAAACATATTTGGTAATAAAAACAAAAATTAATTTTGTAGTTTGGGGAGAGTGAGTGTGGCCAGCCCCCCAAGGGGTTAAGTTATAGTTTCAAAAACTCTTGCATCCAGACCTCCTTAAAATCCTCTATCGAATGGTGTATTAAACTGTGTTACCGTTGTGTTAATTGTTCTTTGTTTTCCTAATAAAGAATTTAACTTTGGACGTGATTTTATTCTTTCACCGCCACTAAAGAAGTTCTTCTAAAGAACAGAAAATTTATTAATCACACTTGTTGGAGGATCAAAAAAAATTATTTCGAAAAAAATTTAAAAGTATAAACATACAAACTTGGGAAGTGCGTCCCTCTCTCAATTTTTACATACACAAAGAACCCTACAAAAATTAACACGTCAACAGTTCTCAGAATTTAACCATGGGATGTAATTTTACGAATGTGTCTAGACCAAATAAAATATGAAATTTACTTTTAAAACAACACGATTTACACGCTCTGTTATAGAACAAACGAATAATTTATTGAGTCAGCGAGCAGTGCGGCGTAATGTGGCCAAGAATTCTACGAGAACCTTTGATAAAAATTATCGAAATAATAATATTTTCAAGCTTAATTGAGAGCACGACGGATTTAAAAATATCAAAGGACAAAAGAAATAAATATTGCAGCAACGTGGAAACGAAAACGTACGTGCTTGTTCACTTAAACAAAATATACTTAAAATACAGTACAACTCACTTAAAACGAATACTTCAGTAAGACTAAAATAAATTATGCTAAACAAAATTTTTTCACGGAACAGAGTGACAAAATAGACAAATGTAACCGTATTTTGTACTTTTTGTATCTTATAAGCAAATTCTTTAGTTATTGCAAGACCATATATATGGGAACAGTAAGAAAAGTGAGATAACCCTTGTGCTTCGTACAACAACTTTTGTGATTATCAGCAAAACGTGTTGATAAGGAAAAATAATTTTTCTAATTTTGAAATACAACTGTTTTGACGGTAATTTTTCTTCGAATCTATTCCTTTCGGGGCCACTGGTGAGAATGTCTAAATTTTATTCAGTTTGTAATTAATATTAGTATTCGACAACTAAGTATGACTGTGGTGTAAACACTTGTCGAGTTCATAAAATTTAAAAACGCATAAATATAAGTCATATCATTACTCACGTCACCAGCAAATATTCAGAACCGATGCTGACAAAAGGCAAGAATTTTGTGAAACATTAATGGAGATGTGCAATAATAATATGAATTTTGTTAAGAATATTTGCTTCACCGATAAATGTTCGTTCAATCTCGATGGAGCACCAAACAACCAAAACTTTCGTTATTGGAGCACTCAAAAATATCATTTATTTGTACAAGCGCATACATTATATCCCCAAAAAAATAATGTTTGAGCTGGAATATTCACTGATGCCATAATACACCCATTTTTATTAAAGGGATACTTACTGCGAATAAGTATAGAGATTTATTGATGCAGCAAATTTTACCCGCATTAGATCAAGGTAATGTTAGAAGCTGTGCAGCTCAAGGTAGAAATTCAAGATGTTTTGCCAAAATTTTAGAAAATCGACGACATACAAGAAAATTGATTTCGCAACTGGCCTTCACATCTATGAGACACTTTATGCAAAACACTTGAAGATATTATGACAATCGTTTTATTGTCATGATGCCTAAAAAACGGCTCATTAGTGATCCGAATCTTCAAAAACATTATCGACGAATACATACATTTCAGTCTTCTGACACCTGTCCAAATGGATTTGCAACAAACTTCCTATTTTATGCCACATCATCTTGTGTGGACAGAATCTTCAGCCACTACTAAACTTCAAGTGGTTTATAAGACGTAGCAGCCATCATCTAATGGAATTTCGCTAAACCATTTACAAGTTGTTCGGGCTGTGATACAACAGGATATTTTTCACATTCTTTTCAGGTTTTGAACCGATCGATACGGTTTGTGTGGCAATGTCAAACAAATTTACAAGTTGTTCGGCCCGTGATACTACAGGATACTTTTTATATTCTTTTAAGGTTTCGTACCCATCGATGCGGTTTGTGTGGCGATGTCAAACAGATGCATCGCCAACTTCTAATTAATCCCAACCAGCGAGATGGACAGCGCATTCTTTGGCGCTCCGATCCCAACAGCACACTTCAACCTTTTGAGTTGAACACCGTCACGTATCGTTGCTTGCAGGAGTTAGCAAATCAATGCCTCTCCACATACCGTTTTGTCGATGACATCGAATGTTAGTGAGGAGGCTTATTTTGCCGCTGTATACGCTTGTACGGTTTGTGCGGTTGGTACTCGAAACGTTCGTTCGTATTACACGGGCCAATTAGAAAGACTGCTGAAGACGTCTGTGTTAAAACTAGCGTATCTTCTCCGAAGCTTTCCTTTAGCGACCAATCGGATCTTAAAAAAATAACCCTCGTATAATATTGGGCGGACTCTAATGTGACCTTGCACAAGATTTGCACTCGTCCATGTGACTTGAATCTTTTTTCTAATAAAGTTTTGATAATCCAAGACTGTACCAAAGACTTCACTTGGGGATATGTTCCTACCAACTAAAATACTGCTGATGTGGCATCGCGCTGTTTTTCCGCTTCGCACCTTAGTAAAAATAAAATGTGGTAGTTGGAACCTATTTTTTTAACCACCTCTCAACAGACTGACAGAATATCTAAAAATCCTACATAGAATGATCATTTTAAATCTGAGATCAAACAGTCTCAAGTTGAACGCCCTCGTTGCAACATACGTAACTGAACTTACATTTGATATTGTTGAAGGATTTATTTTGGAAACTTTCTCCTTTCACAAGGTTCTTTTTCCTTAAGGGTTCTTCATGGCTGTGTCCATAGGAACAAGAACGTCGGTACCTTGTCGTTTTGAAGTTGGATAAATGAAATCAGGTTCGCTCAAAGAAGAAATCGATTCTTTGAAAAACAAAAAATCATTGAAAAACAATCGATTGCAGGCCTTTACGTCATTTCTCGATTCGGGAGGAATCTGACAGGTAGGAAGCCGTCTGAAGAAATTATATTTTTCATTCGGAAAGTGTCATCCAATTTTACCCTGAAGAAAATATGGGGTGCATCGAATATTTTTTTTATTTTTAGCGGTCCTTATAAAATTCTGAATAAAATAATTGCATCTGGAAAAATTGTAAATTTCTTATCTTTTCTCCGAAAAGATATTTGCATAAAACATAATTACTCTTACTATGTTATTTAACTGTTTAATCGAAAAAATTCACTAATGCAAGAAAATTCCTCGTGTCATCAAATTTACTACAGAATTTGTAAATAGAGACAAAGTATTTTGAATCTAGTGTTTACACAAATTAACGATTTTTTAAATGTAATCATTAAGAGAAGTGACATAACATCCCGAAGAACACGTATACGTCTAAAAATATATAATTAATGTCACTATGATCGTCTATAGATGGTCACAATTGCCTGATTGTGCGATGTCATTTCAACATCGCAATGTCCCCGTGATTAACGTCTATATTGCATCCGATTTAGATAAAATTAAAATATACTTTAGTAGACGTCTAAAACACATTCATTTTTTTACCTGAATAAAACGTCTAATTTCGATTACAGTTTTACCTGCTTGATTAGATTACAAATAGACGTCTATATCTGTATACACTTATAAAGTATAAAAATCAATTTGTGATCACTTTTAATAGAAGTCATAAATTAATAATTTTTTGACTCTATAAAACATAAGAAATATATTTCAATTTGATATCACTATGTAGATTAAATTTAGACATCAATGTATTTAATAAGTTAATATGCATGTTATTAAACAAAAGTTATACGGACTTAAGTTAAATGATTTACAGAACAAACTAAAATCAAATATTACACAAAAATATCATTTATTACATTAAAGTACAAAACAAGTGTAAAATTTAAAGCAACTTAAACAAACGTTTGTAACAACATAACAGAAATGAAACTAAACATTAATATACCATTCATAAGACAAATAAAAAATATATTACGTACATTATTGAATTACATTGTATTTTTAACTATTTATTTTCTTTTCTTCTTTTTTACCATAATTGTATCTCTGATTAGAAAGGCGGAACCAATCCGGAGTGCTTTTCTAATATTAAGCATGTTTAGATCGTCTGGTTTGAAGTAAACACTGCAGCTATAATTAAAAACAATTATTTGACCTATCAAACTTATTAGCATTAAGCATTTTTTCAAGCAAATGTTAGGAATGCACTAAACAAGGTTAAAAACAAATAATTCGCTCTAGAGCTGTTACGTGTGATGTCATTTTATAACGCATTGATGTAACTATAAATACCTTACCTCACGTGCCTGAACAAAATCTCCGAAATTTAGTTGATTTACAAAGCCGTTCTTAGCTTGGTAATAAGGTTACCTACCTAAGCTCAAAAATGATTAATATCTATGCAATTCTAAATAAGAACGCGGTTTTTGTGACCAGATTTAGAAGTTAGATGAGTTTATGCTTCATAATCATAAATCGCCAACCAAAACAAAAATCCATCGAAAGCGCAAGTAGTTGTGCAAGTAATTTTAATGAGTTTGGAAAATTAATACAAAAAACTTACCTTTAAAACAAAGACACAAACAGCACACTCAATCAATGACCACAGTAAACCGTTGAATGATTCAACAAGATTCTAAATTAAAAAGCACGTATATAGACAAAACAAACACAGGCGACTCAACTAATTTGCGTAGGATTTCTTCACACGTTTGCAAAACAAGCAAGTTATCGCAGTTAATATTTGTTAATATTTTTAATTACTGCTTTATTAGCGTTCACGTGTACTTTACTAAAGGAATCATTTGGGTTACCTCCAAACTTTCAAAGACACGGCAAATTTTTTTATAATCCATTAAACAATTACAGCCTTTTATTTCATTTTACAATTAGCCGTATGTAAATTGAAGTTTTCTAAATATAATTGAAACAGAAAACATAAATAAAAGTGTAAGGCAACATACAATCAACTTTGTTTCTAAAATGTTTATTGTTTGCAAAATTGTTACTATCTAAACCTTATCTTAACCTTATTTTGACTAAAATTCAAATTACATCTAAATTATAAATCAATTAGACCATTTTCTTGTAGGTAAATCATTATGTATACAATACATCACATTTTTGATGTATAACATACATCTATATTAAATCTAATACCGAACATCATATTTCCTGCGTCTAACATACATCTTTATTATATCTATCTTACCCAAATCTAAATAACATCATTTAATTTACATCTTTTATATTTAATTTTTTTTCCATAGACGAGTTTAGATGTTTTCTGACATCTTTTAAATGCGATTTAGACCAATTTGTGTTGTTCGGGATACTTGTTTTTTGATTCTGTAGAAATATTTATATAATCTTGAGATAAGCTATACTCTTAATCATTACTATAAATTGTTTTACAAAATCTTGAATTTCACTTCTAATCATGTATTATTATACTACCTATTGTCTTTTTACTACTATGTTGTTCCCAGGCAAGTACATTTTGGTTTTGATTAAAACATTTCACTTTTGATTTAGGTTTTTTCTATCGAAGTGCCTGAAGCAATATTTGACAAAAATGCATACGACTGTATGGAAAAAACGAAAATTGAGAAAAAGATCTTCTAAATATGATTGACGAAAATTTTTATCTAAACGTTCCAGATTGTCTAGACTGTAATCTAACTGATTTTTTTAAATGCATGGCGGCAGCTAAAGGTTTTTTTAATGAAGATGGAACAATAAATCGTGAGACAGCGCAACCTGATATTATTAATGTACTTCTCCCAATTATGGATATTAAAGAAAATGAGAAAGAAATTGCAAACAAAATTTTGGATGAATGTGCAAAGGTTAATAACGATAATGTAATGGTACACGTTGTCCTACTGCACAATTGCTTCGTAGACGTTGCTAAAAAGCATAAAAATTAAAGTTATTGCAAGAATATTACTAATATAGTTAGTGACATTTAACTTGTAACGCCAAGAATGCGCCTAAATTTAACAATTAATAAAACCATATCCGCCATTTTCTTATTGTTTTCCGAGTTGATTCTAAGATAAGTTTTATTTTAGTTATGGTAATTTTTCTTCAATTTCTTGTTACGGATATCGAGATGTCATTAATTTCCTGATAATTAAATAAAAATGCAAGTGTATGGTAATAAAATTGAGAAAGAGAATGCTTCCCCAATACTAAAAGCTTGAAAATATTCCCTTATAATAATTTCATAATTGGTACATAATGTTGAAAATCTATTGGGTTATGCTTTGTTTATTAACCTTACAGATAACAGTTAACAGAACAAAAAATTGTATCGCAATAGATTAAGAGCCGATTCTACCAAACTTTGTTTAACTTAATCATTGATTAAATTCAATCGTATCTAAACAATAAATATATAGCATCTTTAATCAATGACTAAATTTAACCAAATTTGGTGGAACTGACCCTGATGTTATGATACACTAGAAGTGTTAATGTTTGTAAGTACTAGTTAGATTTTGAAAAGTGATTAAAATACAGTATGTCTGTAAAAGTTGGTAACATATGGGAAACTTATTTATTATTAATTTTATAAAAAAAAATAATTTTTATAGAAAGTTCTCTATGTTCTAAAATCTAAAAATACAATCATTAGATATTCGTATACGCGGTTTGTCAAAAAATATGAATTTTACTCAAGAGTAAAAGTACCTTTATATATGACAATATCAAAATTTGTTATTGAAAAGTGTCCATCAGAACTACAAACTACGTACAAACATGAAGTTACAAACCCAATTAAATAAAACAATATTTTTTTCTTTTTTGTCTACCATGACATTGAAAATGTAACTGCATTGACAGAAAGGCAGATATGTTAAATAATTTCGTAGCCGTATTTTTATTTTAATGGTGTAGTAATTAGATTTTTATAAATAAACTTGTTTAATACTTTCTGAACGGAACGGAAAAGTAATTATCTATCTATAAATAAAAAATTTCGGTAGCAATAATTTGAACAAAATTTGAAAAAATAAATTAAAACATAGTTTTTTATTCCGAACAACTTTTCATAATTGCAGTTTTCGATATTGTTACAGAGTTGACTTTACTTTTTACCAAACTCATAATTTTTGTCAAACCCGTATACGACTGAAAAAATGTAATATCTGATTATTGTATTTTAGATTTTAGAACATGCATAACTTTTTTATAAAGAATAACATTTTTTTGTAAAATTAATAATAAAAAAGTTTCCCATATGTTGCCAACTTTTGCAGACATACTATATACCTAACCATAATTTCACGACAAAAATTTTATTATTTTCATCAGTAATATTATATTACACACCGAATTAGTGATGGCAAAAAAACCGTCAAAAAAAAAAACTAGCTAACCGGTTTTACAAACCCAGTTGTTTAAACCTATTCAACAAACGGCGGTTTTTAAACCGGCTTAACAAACCGTGATTTTAAACCGTTTGAAAAAGCGTGGTTTATATACCGGTTTAACAAACCGCGGTTTCCAAACAGGTTAAAAAACCACCGCTTTAAACCGGTTCAACAAACCAGTTTTAAATTGAATAAGAACCGCTTTACATGGGTATTTAATAAACTTTTTTTTTTTGAGACAATTATGTTGTTGGATTGATTAAGTCGGATAAAAAGAAAGAGATGTTAGAGTTAGCACGCATTTTTGCTAGTCAAGACAAAAAAGTCAAACACAATCATATTTCATAATTTCAACATGGTTCAACAAACCACGGTTTTTAAAGCGGTTCAATAATACAATTTTATTAAATGGCTTAAGATTTTATACACCGTTTCAACAAATAGACTGTGTACAACGGTTCCAGAAACCGATTTTTTAAACCGGCTCAATCAACCCATTGTTTAAACCTATTTAAACAACAAAGCGGTTCAATAAGCCGATTTTTAAACCGGTTCAACGAAACGATTTTTAAACCGGTCAACAAACTAAATTCAAACCGATTTTATAAACCGTTTAGCCGATTAATCGGTAAACCGGTTTTTGGTTTTGTAAGAACCTCAATTAATCGTAAACCGGATTTTATTGCCACCACTAGTTAGAACAGTTTCATATGAGGTGAATTTTATGTGAAGATAACAATGAGCTTTCCATCGAGGTGATCAACCACTAACATTTACATCTCAATTATTTAAATTAGTTTGACATGCAAAAAACAGAAACTGAATTTTTACTGTTATAATGTTTGCCATCTACTCAATGCACCCGGAATTAATAGATAGAAAGAGAAAAAAAGTGTTTACTTCCAGGAAAAGGAAAAGAACGGTGTGAAATAGTGTACAAAATCCTCAAAGATTGGTGACAGAATCGGGGAGTATATTCGGAAAATGTATTCTAGGTTAAAACTTATCTTATCTAATTAATCCTAACATGCATAATTATCTTTGAGTGACTGTTGGTTACGTGGCTAATAAATCAAATGACAGCTGCAGGTATTAATCCTCCATTACCTGCGTGTTAGCCTCTCAGACCGACCAAAAACAAACTTTCAAAACCTTCCCGACCAAACATTATTCAATAATGAGTAAAGATAGTGTTAAGTTGTAAACAGTATTTTAAATTTTATTGCGCATTTCGGACTGCGAGACCGACACGGTGCCTAGACACGTATGTACACTAATGAAATTTAAAACTTGGACACCACAATTTCTGTAAACAAAAGTTTGCACATTGTAAAGCGGGCTTAAGGGTATCATTTACAATTCTAACAGCAGGTAGTCTCAGCAGGGGTTATCTTATAGAAGGACTGTAGAATGAACCATTACACTAAGCACGTTTTAGAAAATAGGTAATTTACGTTGCTTACTTAATTTTTTCTTTAAAGAATATATTTGAAGGTATCGCTAATTAAACACCATAGCTCGATTAATTATCGAATCAAAATTTTGTTTAGGAAATGTTTACAAAATAAAATTAGAAATAATTTTGATTTAAAAAACGTCTACAAGCAATAACTTTTAAATTAAATCAAAAAACTAAACATGGTTATTTGGGTTGACTGATTATTACTTATTTTAAATAAATCTAACCTACTAATTATTGTAAGTTATTAAAAAAATCATTAAACTCTCTATTCATAATATTTAGTCCTTACAAAATGTATATTTTATGACGTTTCATTTTTTCTGTAGTTAATATAAAAGTGAAAATAAAAACTAAGGCAATTCTTATTGTCAACGTATATATTTAGTTTTTTGACAAGAATTTATTACATAATTATAATTAAGATACCAAGTTATAGTTTAAAATTAAATGAAAACGTTTTTTTTTAAATAAAGGTATTACTATATAAATAAATATAAGAAATCAATAATGGGTGTGACCTCCATTATTATTGATACATTCTTGGAGGCGTCTGCTCATTGACGCTATCAAGGTATCAATATAATTAATATTAATCGTTTCCCATGCGGTATCAATGGCTGCAATTAGTGCATTACGGTTTACTGGTATAAAATTTGGCCCTTGTTGTCTTCGGATAACAGCAAGTATTCGAGCCCAAACATTTTCGATAATGTTAAAATCTGGGCTTTTGCTGGCCAGGGTAACAGCTCAAGTTATTTGCTTGTATCCAGTTGCGCACAACCTGCGAAGTATAGGGTCATCATATCCCGATAGTTAATTATCGAATGTTCCAAAAAATATGTGTAAATAGTAAATGGAATCTACTAACGTAACGTTAAGTCGTTAATTATAGTTACATAACTCTCCTTTCATAAGATATAGTTCATATTAATATGCTTATTGTAAAGCTTCGTACACACCTGAACAACAAACCGAGGAACAAACAGAACAACGAACCGAACGGCAATCGGAACATTAATTTGGACGGTGCTACGTACGAATTTTAGAACAGATTCGCAAGTCCTAATTGTTCCACGAACGGTTTGCGGCGTTCCCGCAACTTGTCGGTTTTTCTCCGACATCAAAGAAAATGCGCGCGAATGCGTTTGCAGGTTTGGACGAATCTAAACAAAACGGCGAACAAACTTATGCGGGAGAATTAAATTATTTATTTTTTCTTCCCTTCTGTGGGTTTGTTGTGTTTTAGGTAATATTATGGAGTTGACAAAAGAAAAATGTTTTAAATTAATCAGTGTTTAAGAATTCAAGAAAAAAATGATGTCCCTATTATTTTAAAATATAAGACCTCGTCTGGAATTTGCAATGCGATATGTGAACGAACCTTTGGAATTTTGGAATCGAGTGATTTTTAGCGACGAAAAAACGTTCAATAGCCGCAACGATGGACCACTAAAAGTTTTTAGAATGGAAGGAATTCGTTACAAAAATAATCACATATGTCTTAAAAAACAAAGTGGTTATCTTTCTGTGAATGTGTGGGGTTGGGTTAGCGCCCGGGGTCCAGGAGTTTGTTGGGCTATCAATGGACGTCTTGATTCTGCTGCGTATTTAGATATTTTGGAATGTATCAATAATAATGGAGGTCACACCCATTATTGATTTCTTATATTTATTTATATAGTAATACCTTTATTTAAAAAAAACGTTTTCATTTAATTTTAAACTATAACTTGGTATCTTAATTATAATTATGTAATAAATTCTTGTCAAAAACTAAATATATACGTTGACAATAAGAATTGCCTTAGTTTTTATTTTCACTTTTTATATTAACTACAGAAAAAAATGAAACGTCATAAAATATACATTTTGTAAGGACTAAATATTATGAATAGAGAGTTTAATGATTTTTTTAATAACTTACAATAATTAGTAGGTTAGATTTATTTAAAAATAAGTAATAATCAGTCAACCCAAATAACCATGTTTAGTTTTTTGATTTAATTTAAAAGTTATTGCTTGTAGACGTTTTTTAAATCAAAATTATTTCTAATTTTATTTTGTAAACATTTCCTAAACAAAATTTTGATTCGATAATTAATCGAGCTATGGTGTTTAATTAGCGATACCTTCAAATATATTCTTTAAAGAAAAAATTAAGTAAGCAACGTAAATTACCTATTTTCTAAAACGTGCTTAGTGTAATGATTCATTCTACAGTCCTTCTATAAGATAACCCCTGCTGAGACTACCTGCTGTTAGAATTGTAAATGATACCCTTAAGCTCGCTTCACAATGTGCAAACTTTTGTTTACAGAAATTGTGGTGTCCAAGTTTTAAATTTCATGAGTGTACAAACTAAACTACGATACACCTGTTATATCTTGCTTTGTCGTTCAAGGCAAAGTTTGATGAAAAATTTGTTGTTATTTTTAGTTCTAAAAAACATTTTTGCATGGCATCCTGTGGATGTGGATAAAGTTCAGTTCATAATAATTGACTTTTAGACCCCTTTTTATGTTTGAATTTGTACGTTTTATAGCATATTTAACACTACCATTTTAATAGAAATAAATACAAAATCAAATTTCTATCACAAACAGGACAGTCCTTTCTTATATCTACCAATTTAAATCAAAACATGGCTACCAACTTAAAAATTTGAGAAAATTTTATAGGTACTTTAAGACCAGTAAAATGCTTACTTATAGTGCACGATTTAACGATGGCGCACTGCTAGTACGTATTCCTCTTAATGTCCATCATTGTTTCGTATATGCCGCAAATAAATATTGAAAAGTTTTTTGTACTCATAGCCTAAGATTACTGATTTCCCAGTTATTCTCGATGCACGAGAAGTTCCATTTCCCGCATCGCGGTGTTTTTTAGCCTCCGAGGGAATAGGGAAATTTTTGTTAGGATGGTATTAGATTACAACGCAAAGCAAAGCAACTGTGAATTTATTTATTTATGAATTATTACTACAGTTACTCGTTACAAAAAATAATATAGCTAACTTTTTCGAGAAGATATTTCAAAAAATGACGGATTTACAAATTTTATAAGAAAAACCCAAATATTTCACTTTTTCCGATTTTCTTGGAAAGTTATTACTTGATTGAGTCAATTGGTGCTCATTTTATTCGTATTTTTATCTTCTATAACTTTTTTTTACACCATTAACATTGGTTTATTACTTTGCACTCAGGAAAAAAAACACGTTTCTTTGCATATAAATATTAATTAACTATATAATGACAATTTATTTTCGGTATAAAACATGAATACAAGGTACTTTATACTATTTACAATTACATGGCGTAAGTGGTATCCTACTATTATTTTTGTCAAAAATATCGTATATCTCTATTTACTGCACTATACTAACAGTTATAATTTTTTTCATTTTTATTATTAAGAGAAGTGACACCATTTTTGTTTTTTGACGAAATAAGTTTCTGTAAAATTATTTACATATTTTAGAGATAACCTCTACTCTTAATGCGGGCTATAAATGGTTTTCCTAATTTTATGAACTTCATTTAATCATGTATTCTTATACTGCTTATTGTGTTTTGCTACTTTGCTGCTTCCAGGCAAGTTAATTTTAATTTTGACTATTTTTTTACTTTTGAGTTAGGTATTTTCTATGGAGGTACCTAAAGCGCTAATGGATAAAGACACATTGGAGTGCATGGAAAAAACCAAAACTGAAAACAAGCACCTTCAAAATCTTTTGGACAAAAATTTTAATATGATCATTCCAGACTACAATCTAAATGACTTTTTTAAATGCATGGTGGTAGCTAAAGGTTTATTCAAAGAAGATGGACAAATAAATCGTGAGAAATTGCATAGTGATATTGTTAATGTACTTCTTCCTGTTATGGATATAAAAGAAAATACGAATGAAATTGCAAACAAAATTTTGGATGAATGTGCAAACGTTTCTGGCGATAATATGGTGACACGCATTGCCCTATTGCATAATTGTTTTGTAGATGCCGCCAAAAAACATAAAAATTAGTGGCAATGCAAAAATATGTACTTTATAAACTAGCAAAATTTTGTGTTTACTCATTTTTTTATTTACATAATTATCTCACTTATAGATACATTTTTACCATCTTCTTTCCATTCAATAAAATATAATTTATAGTCAATTTACGTAAATTTTTGTCATTTACTAATGTTACATTCTCCTTTTATAAACACAGGTATCTTTTCTATCTTTCTATGTTAAAATTTTTGGTGTTTGAGTACAAACTATCAAATTATCCTGAAAATGTTGCAATAACTATTGAATTAACCCTGTATTTATCTTCTATAGTTCTAATGTAATTCTGATTATGAGTAGATTATTGAAAAGTAAAGATTTGTGTTTAATATTTTATATACCTATTCAGAGAACTAGGATTTTGCATTCGGATCTAACGGCCAAAGAACAATATGTTTTCAAACGTACATTTGCAAAAAATATGCTATTTATTAATTGAAGCAAATCTTTTGCCAAGACGAAGCAATCCACAATTGCAGACGGTTTTGTCACCACACTATCAGGTTTATCTTCTAAGTCACCATACATTACACTAACATCACAATACAGTAATGCAAAATAATAATGTTCCATACGAATATACAAATAAATAAACCGATGTCATTCTCTAATACCACGTATGATGAGACAAGCTAACGTTTTTAATTTTAATTTATACTCACCGTCATTACATTCTTTTACATCAAGGTTAAAAAAATTAAATAAGTTTTGGTGGATAATAAAACCTTTGATTTTGTTAATTTACATGTATTACTAAATATGTACAAGCACATTTTTTAACTCTGAACATAATCTACACTACTTTCCTATGTTCAGTATTAAAAAACACAGTTCAAATCATTGTGCATATTTGCTATGCAACCGAAATAAGTATGGGGTATCTTCAAAGTTAAAAAAAATGCTCTATATACTTTGAGTTATACTTATTACACTTACATGTATCCGTGAATTAATGAAATAAATAAATTCTATACATGACAACATTGAATGTATTTTAATTTTAATTGAGATTAAGACAAATGAATCACACCTAGTGCCTATTGTCAAGCTAAATATAATATAGGTACGACATTAAAATACTCAAAAAATTTAGTTCAAAATTTAAATAAAATTTTCCCACGGATGTTGAGATCAATTCGGCATATTATTAGATTAACCTTTACAAAATATAAAAACAACAATATTTAATAAATTCTGTGGAAAAGTTTCGTCATTGTACAGACCTGATAATTTATAATCCAAACAAACTGCTTTATATATCTTAACTATCTATCATACATCACCATGTACTTTAGTCTATGATAGTTGGGGTTTTATAATATTTTTGTTTTTTTGTTTTGTTTTGCTAGCCTGCGGTTGCCACTTAAGTGTATTTTGATTTGAATAAAACATTTAGTTTTTATTTAGGTACTTTTTATCAAGATAGCTGCCCTGAAGTATTATTTGACAAAGATATATTATGTTTGATAAAAATTTGCATTGAAATGCTCCAGACGCCAATCTGAGTGAGTTTTTTAATTGTATGATGGATTATGTCAAAAGGGCGAACACAGGAATTGTGTTGATAAAATTTGATTGTGTAATAAAATCGCAAACAAAATATTTGATAAATGTTCAAACCTTACTGGTTGATAATATGATGACCACGATTACTTTATTGCTTAATTGTTTTGTAGACATCGAAAAAAGTCAATTAAATTATCTTATTTGGAAATACTTAACCAATAACACAATATGTTTACAATAAAACCAAAAACAATAATAAACAATCTCAATGTCAAATGATAAAAGGTTAATAAACAAAATAGTTCATTGGTGGAAAGTTAATTAGACTGTTAGAAGAAGAAGAAAAATTGTTTGCTTCTAGCCAAAATTTATTTGTAAGTTAATATTTAAGCTAGTCTCAGTGAGGCATAATTTCATGTATCGTTGATAAGTCGTATCCTAAATTTTTCATCTTGAAGTTGAATAAAAATGGATCTATGTTCGTGGTATTGGCAAATAATAAATATATGAAAATAAAACTGCCTTTTAGTCTTTGTCAATACTAATTTAATGGTAATAAATAAATGTTGATTTGAAAAACTACAAAACAACTACTTTCGACTATGTAATAAGATAAATTTAAGTCATCTTCAGGTGTCAAAAATACAGAATAAGAAAAACAAATTATAAAGATATGAATTATACATTATAAGCAGAAATTGATAAAAACAGCATAGACCGAAAATAAAATCATTCGAAGTCGAGCATTTTACTATAATTGATTATTTGATGGTATTTGATTTTATAAATTAATTGAAATTTTCAGAAAATAGAGTATGCTAACAGATTTTAATTACCCATGTTAGGATGGTGGTGATGCTTTGTTCTATTAAAATATTGTCTTTATTTTCCAAAAAAAAAACAAGTACATTAAGAAACAAAACTATTTAATGATTAACAAAGAAAAATCATATTTTAGGAAATCTCAAGGCGAAGTTCAGGAAACACCCCAAATAGGATATAGCTGCTCTTTTAAATTCTGGATAACAATAAACAACCAAATATGCTCCATACCGAGCCTGCGTTCAATCTGTCGATTCCTTACAATAAATAACGTTGGTAACTAATTCAAGGATAATGTTGTATATGATTTAGGTAATTAGTAACTTTATAGACATGGAGAAGGCCTTAGACCAAGTACTAAGAAAAATAATTTGGGAGAGCTTGAGTTAAAGAGACTTACACAGAAAACTATTGAAATTGATCAAAAGTATCTATTGTAAAACTAGGAATAAGGTTATTAGTAAAAACGTAGAGTGTGAGATATTTTATACAGAGATGGTAGCCTCAATCCATTACTATAATATTATAAATAACATTATTAGAAAGGCGAAACGAAGAACAAAATATTGGATACAGAATTCTTGACTGACGATGTAGTTATAAACTTAAAATACAATTTGAGAGTGTGGAATGAAGTGTTGACAAGTAACAGAATGTAAATGAACAAATGCAAACTAAGACAATGGTAATTAACAAAGAAGGAAACAAAGTTAAACTGAGAATAGATAATGAATTAGTAGAACAAGTGAACAATTTTCAATATCTAAGAGGCCAAATTGAAGAAACAGGGAATCAAAGACTGGAGGTGAATAGCAAACTAGAATCGGCCAATAAGATGTACTATGCCGTAAACAACGCTTTTATAAACAAGAAGGAAATAAAAAGAGAAGCATAAATGAAGGTCTATAAGGCAATATACAGGCTAATCCTTAGATATGGTTGTGAATGCTGTCAGATAGACAAAAAATTATGATTAGGGCGGCAGAAATAAAATACCTAAGGTGAATAATGAATGTGACCAAAATGGATAAAATAAAGAGCGAGACAATAAGCAAGATGTATGCATTCAGTCTATAGAAAAGTTCATAGAGTGCAGACAGCTAAGATAGTGGGGCCACATTCAAAGAATGGAGGGTACAACCGTTCAAACAAAAAAAATTGAAAATCCTCAATAATAGGCAAGAGGAAAAGGGGAGGGTCAAAGCAAACGTGGAATTCTGATGTAATGACTTCCCCTGTGCTATATTATTGAAACTTCTGGTGAAAGTGATTAAATGGTAAATGAAGAAAATGATTAAATAGTCTAAAACATGTATGTCTATACCAATTGATAATTAAAGATATTTCTAGCTACATGAATAATTTTTACACTACCAATTATATGATAATTACTTGTAAAAACAGAATCTTTTTGAAATGCTAAATTCTAGTCAGCTCTTTTACACGTTGAAATGCATTGAAACTATCGCTTACATGGAGCAGTAATTCTGTATGCAAAGTATTCAAGAGGTTAAAATTGAAATAGTGCGAAATAATTCATCGATGAATTAGTTTTCCATTACAATTGGGCCCACGGTAGAAAACTCTATTGTCGTTTTTCACCGTTCTTATATCCAACACTGTTCAATCACTACACTGAACCAAAAATTGGCGTAAATACAATAAAAAAGTTTATGAAAACAATTAAAAAGTTCATTAAAATAGTGATAGTGATCGGATTACATTATACGGTTATTGCGCTACTAACTAAATGTCGTAATGTGTACAAAATTAAATCAGTTTTCGTGTTCTGGTTAAAGTAGTTTCAATAAACTTGAAGAACAAACTTCAACGTAAATTCCATCTATAGCAACAACACTTGACTCTAAATGTTTACACTTCTTATGATCAGAAACGACACTGTTACAAAATTTAGAAGGTATTGTCAGATAAAAAAGAATTCGATCATTGTGTTGTTTATTAAATGAACGTCACATAAAAACATTTTTCTAAATGCTAAATATAATTTTACAATTAACTGTTGGCATTTTTCTTAGTTTATACTATTCATACGTGTCAATGTTTACACGAGATGTCGTAAGACACACATTTTGCTTATGTTCATTGCTCCACGAGAGTTTAAAAGACCAACCGCCGTCTTGTACAGTTGTATACCGCACTTAAGTATACACCTCTGATGAGCTCATAATAAGACCGAAATGCGGCATCAGGTGTTCTTTCGTTGCGTGTTATGCTTCTGTACAAGTTTTACTTGGCTTTATCGACACACGTGTTTCAAGCATTAAAGCTGTCGCTTAGATAGCGCTATGCACTTAAAACGCACACATGTCGTTACAATTAACTGTTGGCATTTTTCTTAGTTTATACTATTCATACGTGTCAATGTTTTACACGAGATGTCGTAAGACACACATTTTGCTTATAATTTTACAACTTAAGATTGTTTTACTAAATATAAGAACTTTTGAAAATGAATGTAACGATTTAAATTTATAAAGCATGTGTCGATAAAGTTCCAAATTTTGAAAAATCTAAATTGCGAAAAAAAAAATTTTAAAACAAATCTCCACAGCCTATGGAAAATGAAAAAATTAAATCTAATACCTTCAAAATAAAGGAAACGTTATCATCGCCTACAGCTGACATAAACGGTTGTATAGATTCTCCTTGATTCTTCAGGTATTCCAAATGGTCTTCTTGGTCTTAGAGACATTTTCCTATATGTAAGAAGGATTCCTATGAATCTTTAATGTTAAATTTGGTAGTTATATTTTTACCGAGAGTGTCATTTTTACTACTAATTTGTATGTAGGGACAAATCCATGAAGTGCTCACATAATTAATCTCGATCACCTATAAATTATAACAAAACAGTATAAAAAGCTTTAAACCTAGGTAAGACTTACTTTCACTGGAGTTTTCCTGATGTACTATAGTCTTTCCAATATTCTTCGTACGTTTTTGTCTTTAAAATGCTTTAGATTGTTAAGAAACAATAAAATCATTTCACAATTTTCTGCCCAATTTTTTAAAAGAAAGTCGGTATTAAATAGTCCAGGAAAGGGCAAGGTAATCTACAAAATGAGTGTAGATAAGATAACTACTTATTTGTTTCTATATATTACATAAACTAAACGAAAATCTGATGTGGACTTATAACGGCCATTTTTGTTAAATAGCTGTGGTCGATTCTAACTTTTTAATGTTATTAAAACAGTATTGCTTGCATACTTGCCATATAAAGGGTGGGCAAATTTCGACGTTTGTATAGGATATCTCGGTAACCATAAGAGATAGAGAAAAAAATGGATGTCGGTGTCTCGATCGGTTTTTTTTGACAGAAACTCATTGGTGAAAACTAAAATCGTCTTTTGTTTTCGAGTTACAGCGAAAAGATCAATTTTTCTATATTTTTAAAAGTGTCTATATCCTAGTTGTTTATTAATTTAGAAAAAACTAGTAATACCTTCTGTAGACACTTTTTTGAGAGGAATTGAATGGCATTGACGGTTTTAAATATCTACATTTGTTTACGAGTTATGAAATTTTTTTCTTTAATAGAAACCATAGTTGGCTGCAATTTATTTTGATAGAGTGGTCAATCATACTTAAATTTAGTCAAAAGTTACATTTTCCAATATCAAATAAAATTATCGTAGTTACCAAAGACATTTTGTTTTAATTTTATGACGGATGTCATGTATGTATGCTGCCTCTAATTAAGTTACCACATTTTCATTCTTCAATCGTCTGAAAAGTACGAAATGACTTACGAAAACTATGAGAAGTATGATAATAACAATTCCGACATTGCATCGGAAATACTCTTCAATCGGTATTCAGAAAAAAGACAACTATTTTGTTAAATTAAAAGAAAATCTCACGAATCATGGAACATGTAACAAGCCAAGACCAAAAAAGTACAACATTCCAGATGCTGGAGAAGTTGCTATAAATGTAATATGAATGATTCGTGAGATTTTCTTTTAATTTAACAAAAATAGACTTATGAGGTTGTCTTCTTTCTGAATTGATTTTTCGTTGCACATTTAAGAGCACCTACAAACCTAAAATAATTATCAGAAACCGGTGGTATCCTTCTAAGAATAGAATCGAGAGATGTTCTATAGTTTATCCAATTAGCTTATTAAAAACTCCATCTTAGTTTTCCTAAAGATTCTACAAACAGAATTTGAAATCCAATTTGTAATAGCGGAGGTTTATGTTGACTTCTCGAAAAATCTTTTAATACCATACGTTTTGATTATAATGGTACCATGTCACGATCTATTGATACTAAACACAGTTTTACTATACCTTTATTGAATATACTTATCTCATACCCGCAGTGTGCTTCTTGTAGAAGTAAAATATCAACCCTATTCCTGAAACAAAGATTAGAAAGAAATCTGATTTGTCCTGACTCAACCCCTCATTCATTTGTAGAATATTTATGGTGTGCCTAATTTTAGTGTGTGATTGTGTTTTGTGAAATTGTGATATACATTTTCTTTTAATTGTCCGGGAGGATCTTGATGACCAGGTCCGGAAGCCAAAGTGGTGATTCTCGAGAACAACATATTTTCTTGTTGACCATAGAGTACTGTAAGGTACTGATCACCTGCCATATTTTATATTTGTATTAAAAACGCCTAAAAACACGTTTGACGTATTATACTGACTTCCAAAAAATTGCAACACCTAGAAGTTGTTGAACGATTTTAATGAAATTTTCAGGAAACGTCTATTTTCATTAAACAAAGTGATGAATAAAATTTAAAAACAAAAGAACAAAAGCTTAAAAAGTTTTTTCAATATTAATAAACTATTTGTACTGCACTCATCTAGACGTCTTGGCATGCTATCAATCAAGTGATCTATAGCTGCTTGTGGTATATCATTCCAAGCTTCTTAAATCCGTTGCTGAAGATAGTGTAAATTATCTGGAGAGTGCGGTAAATTACCCATTGCCTACCAATCATATCCCATACATGTTCAATTGGCGACAAATCAGGCGACCGAGCAGGCCATGGCAGGACGGCAATGTTAGATTCTTTCAAAAACCGTGTTGTAGCCCTTGCCGTGTGAGGGCGCGCATCATCCTGCTGGAAAATGGGATTTTGCAGCCCGTGAAGATATGGAAGGCCAACTGGTTGTAGCACATTAGCAATGTAACCAGCTGCGTTAAGGTTGCCGTCAATAAAGACCAAAGGTGATCTGCTACCATAACATATTGCACCCCATATCATAACTTCTTGAGTGAGGGCTGTGTTGCGTTCCACAAAAAATGTTAAATTTTTACGTTCTCCACGCATCCGTCTGACCCTCCTACAACCATTGTGGGCCAACAAGCAAAATCGGGACTCATATCACCGCAATAGTTAACCAGCTCACTACTCGCAAAATGTGCAAAACTTTTTCACGAAAGTCTTTCCACATCGATGAATTGGTCATAGTGGGCCTGTTAACTGGCTTCCGAGATCTCCAGATTTATCACCAAATGATTTTTTTTATGGGGTTACCTAAAATCAAAAATGTACACTATCAGAAGATATCAAAACTTTTACGATAAGTTAAGTTACTGTTTAGTTGTTAATGGGAACATATTTGAACATTTTATCTATTGGTTTGTACATTTTAGTGTTGTTTTTGTTGTACAGTAAAACCTTTATTTTCGGCCACCTCTTAAAAACGGCCACCTCTAAAACCGGTCAAGTTTTCCAAGTCAAAAACCAATTATACGGAAATATCCAAATTAATGACACTCCTAATAGCGACCACCTCTCGATAACAGCCACGGCCACTTATTTGTAAACTTTCTTGGAAAAATACATATAATTCTACCTCCCAATTCCGGTCATTCTTAACTAAGGTCATTAGTAGACAACAGCTTAGCGTTCAAATTGTGCATAATATATAATTATTTCATTGTGTGAGGCTTAAGTAATTACCGGTATTTAAGAACGGATTTAAAGAATTTGTTCAATTTACAATAGACTATCATTACAGAGAAAGTGCAATTAATAAAAGGTTCATTAAACTTACCCCAAAAATCGTATTTTGAGTAAATAATTTGAGTTAGTATGTTCAACAGTGCTGTTACATATAGGCGTACAGAAAAATTACAATGTCGCTAAAAAGAAAACGTTTGTCTCTTAAAGAAAAAATTGATATAATTGTGGAAAGTGAAAAGTTCAATACCAGTGCTAGAATGTTGGCTGAAAAATTTAGTGTTGCAAGAACACAAGTTAACGATATTTTAAAAAACAAATGTGATTTAAAAAAGCTATTTGAGGAAGGTTCCAATACAGAGCAGAAGAAAAATTTCCTAGAACTGAAGGTTTAGAAATTGACCAAATAGTTTACAATTGGTTTTGTAAAGGTAGGAATAAAAATATCCCTATATCTGGACCTTTAATAAAAGGAAGCATTGGAAGTTGCGGAAAATTTAAAAATGACGGATTTTAAAGCTTCAAATAGGTGGATTGAGAAATTTTGTCAAAGACATAACATAACCTTTAAAACAATTCACTCAAAAATGTGTACAATGCTGACGAGACCGGACTTTTTTACCTTGCGATGCCAAACAAACCGTTCTCTTTAAAAAACGATAAATATAGTGGTAAAAAAACTGCAAAATAAAGATTGACAATTTTATTTTGTACACATATGGAAGGTGATAAGGAAAATCCGTTAATCATTGAAAAAAGTAAACACCCAAGATGCTTTAAAGGCTCTCATATGAACAAATTGCCCTTAGAATGGGTATCTAATAAAAAAGCTTGGATGACGGTAGAGATTATGATTTCCTGCCTAAAAAATTTGATGAAAAAATGAAAAAATAAAATAGAAAAATCTTATTATTTCTGGATAATGCCACGTCTCATCCCAAAGTGACTCTTGAAAATGTAAACATTGTTTTTCTACCCCAAACACCACATCCCATTGTCAGCCACTGGATTCTAGGAATTATCCAAAACTTTAAAAAGGCCTATAGGCTGCTAACATTCACAAATACCAAACGTCCTTTTGAAGAATCTGAAAAAAGTATCAATTTAACCAGCGCTTTAGTTTGGATATCAGTAGCCTGGAGAAACGTTTCGCCTATTACAACTGCTAAATGTTTTGCGAAAGCAGAATTCTCGGAAACGGTGCTGCAAGAAGATTTCGATGAAAAAGACGAAATTCCACTAGCTCAGCTTTTTCCTGTATTACTAGAAGGTAATCAACGTGTAAGCCTTGAAAATTATGCATCTATTGATTGTGATATTTTGACCGAAAGCCCCAATTTAAGTATTCAAGATATAATCAGTGAATTGGATTATAGTGAAGGCTGTGATTCGAACAATAAAGGTGGTGCAGAAGAATCCGAAGTTTTTACCTCAAACATTAAAGATATGGGTGAAGTGTGTGAAAAACTAAGAGATGTGCAAAGTTTTCTATTTTCTAATGGTAAGAGTGAGCTAGCGGTAGAAGTACTTCAAATTTTATCAAAATGTGAATCTTCTGTTTTACAAACTAAACTTCAAAATGTAAAACAAACCTCAATACAAAAATGTTTCACAAAAATGTAATTTAATGGTATGTAGTATGTAATTAATTATTGTAATAGGTATAACGAACAATTAGAAACAAGGTACATATTATGTAAATGTATGTATTATGTATTCAATATGTATAATTCTTCCATTATTATATTGGCTAATTATTTAATATTGCATCAGCACATTTATAGTTATTTTTTAATGCAAATATATAGTACCCTATAGTGAACTAGAAATAAATTTTTTTCCTCCCAATAACGGCCACCTCCATATACGAGTCAGTTTTGCACCAAATTTTAGTGACCGCTATTTAGAGGTTTTACTGTATTTATTGTTAATTGTAGTGACTTAAAATTGTGTTGTTGTTTCACTTTTGATTTATTGCGTTTGCGTGTTAATCCAACTGCCTTCTGTTTCAATTGTGATGGCCAATCACAATTTTTTAAATAGCTACAGCAATAGTTAATCTTTAGATAATTTTTCAATGTTAATTTCCCTATGTCCGGTAGTCAGTGTTACACACTGTCCTAAAATCCTGAATTTTTATATAAAAATACCCTGTATATTTTAGGTTTTTCAAAACATTGGAATTTTTTTTAAATTGTCATCGTAAAAACGGATGTTTCTATATCTTTTACTGCTATCAAAAAGAAGAACATACTTCAAAATAGATATTCCGAATTATAATATGTACACATAATCTCGGCAGCACCAATAGTCCTTTGTGTAAATTTTTATTGTTTAATTTATTCTACTTAACCAAATGTTCCTCTTGGACTTTCATAAATTGTTAGTTCTAATGATTTTCTGATTTATTCCTGTTTCTTATATTTATTAATAATAATCAATCAATTTAAATCTTAGTGTAATAACACCTTTGTTTGCCATTTCCTGACTATTTTGTTCATGTTAAAGATATCTGCTTTGTTTCAATACCCCCAATTCCGATACATTGGTTGGTAAACCACACATTATCAAATTAAGCTGACAATAACTTTTTCGCAGAAAATATGAATTAATTTAACGGATTGTCGTAAAACACATTAATATAATGATGTGACAAACACTTAATCTTAGCATGCTCCTAGCAGCAAAACATTTTATTAAAACTTTATCAATCCTAAATTCAGTATAATTAATTGCATAAATATTTTTTAATAGTTTTTTCCATACATTAACAACATAACTTTAATAATGTTTTAAAATATAGTAAACAATTGATAATTATTTTTTTCGATCCTAATTATGTGATTTGATAGTAAATTTTACATTTTTCTAAATACTGAAACCTTTTCTAAGAGCTGTTTAAAACGTTTGAAATCAATTTTGACAGTACCTATCAGAGAAAAGATAATTGTATATTTGATTAAAAGTTAATTAATGGTTTAATCAATAATACAAAACATTGTTGTAATTATAAATTGTACAAACCCACAGTAAACAGATTTTTATCCAATTATGAACAACATTTAATGTGTTGAACAAAATATTACCGATAACCCAATTAATGATTTTATTACATTTGTCTTCATTTGATCATGTATATTTATACTGTTTGTTGTGTTATATTACTTAGTCAGGCAAGTATATCTGAGTTTTAAAAATTATTTTATTGTGACTTTAGGTATTCTGTAATGATGTCCCTGATCCACTAAATGATAAAGCAACTTTACAATGTCTCGAAAAAATTAAAACCGACAAAAAAGATCTTCAAGATTCATTAGATAAAAATAATCATGACTCCAATCTAAATGAATATTATGAATGCGTGGCGTCTGCTAAAGGCCTTTTTAATGAGGATGGACAAATTAATCGTGACAATATGCATCAAGCTATTGTTAAACTGTTTTGTCCCGTAATGAACATAAAAGAGAACGTAAACGAAATTGGGAACAAAATTTTGGATGAATGTGCAAATATTACTAGCGACAACATGGTGACTCGCATTGGTCTGTTGCATAATTGCTTTGTAGATGTCGCTAAAAGACATCAAAATTAGTAATATTACTATTAAGTCAATATCAACAGTAATTTTTAATGTTTTTGAACGTAATAAAATTCTGTATACTCACAAATAATATACCATACTTCTACTTGAGGTTTGTCAATAATTAGCCAATGTCGTTTCAATTGTGATTTATGCATTTGTAAATAAAACTACAAAATTTAGAAATCATATACTGCCTACACATTTTAAACTGAAATGACAACATGATTGTAGTGTTTGTGAATATTGGCATACATGTTAATTCAGCCTTCCCACGAGAGTTGATAAAAACTATTTTATCTCTTGAAAGAAGGTTGTCTGACGTCACAAGATAAACCCAAGACTAGGAGATTAGGATGCGACCGATTAGACGCGGGCGCAATGGCCCTACGTTAAAAACTGACACACAAAGGCGCAAGGACATTAAGGCGCATAATTATTTATTATTTTTTCTAATAAAATAGAAATAGTTCATTTGGAGCAGGTAATAAAATCATTTAACACAAAATATATTCTGAAACACTAAATTAACGATGAAAACAAGTGGGGGTTTTAAAACCACAATTTTACTTTCGAATATTACCTGAAATAGTAAACAAAAACGTGTTTACATTTATTACGTATTAACAAACAATTTATGGCGTATCATTCTCAATAAAATTTACATACAAGGTGACCCAGAATTGCGTAATTGGTCCATAACTTTTTGTCATTAAAGATTCCGACATACCAATTTTACCACTAATTTCGAAATAGAACACCCTGTATATTTTTACATAATTAGTTTTAACATAAAAAAAGAGTGGAATTTGGTATAGAATAATATAAGTCTAGCTCTTTCTTCGATTCGCTGTTATTCAATTTTTTGTTAGAAAAAAAGACTCGCATTTGATAGATCAGTGGGCCATTATCATTTTCAACAAACTAGCAACAGAAAATTTTGGAATAACTTGGAGTTTTAATAAATAATTGAATTTTGATTCAATACGCAGAAATTTTACAGAGTGAGCTAAGTACTTTATAAGCTTTCTACTGATTTGCAATTTGTATAGTGAATTCTGAACCGTTAATGACTTTAAAAAAAAATTTTATTATGAAGAAGTTGTTAATTTTTGCAAGTAGGCTCCTGTCAACAAATATTTCAAGTGCCTCACTTAGTCCTATTTACTTAGTTCTAGGCCTTTCAATATTTAGGTGTAAGGCTAGTGCAGTTGAATCATGCACTCCTCCCATGTCATTCCTTTTCTTTATAATTCTTTATTTATGTTATTAATCCATTTTGTTCTTCGTCTTCTTTTTTATTTTTCCGTGACACTTGCGTTTGGAACACTCTTTTTGTTAGTATGTCGTCCTAGATTCTACACGCATGCCCAAACTATCTGAGCTGCCCTTCTACAATTTTATCGTTGAGCGATTTCATTATCAGGTTTTGTCGAAATGTTTTATTTCTTATTCTGTCTTTCTTGGTTTTATTTTCTATTTTTCTAAGGAATCTCGTTCCAATTGCAATAATACGTGTCTTTTGTCGTTCTGTGAGTGCCCACGCCTTACTGCTCTATGTGATTGATGGCCTGACGATTTGTTTTTTTGTTCTTGGGAGCTTCTCTTTTTCCTAGAAAGGTTGTCTTCATCAGCTTGAATAAAAAGTAAACAGTGAAGGAAAAGATAAGAGTTATTTCGATAAAATTGAAAGTAAGAAAACTTTCTAATTTAATTAAAAATTAAGAAAATAAATGCCAAGAAGCGACTAACATTCGAAAAGTCGATTTGGGTTAAAGCGCTTATCGTGGCATTGCAGATAACGATAATAAAGTGATTTCCAAATACAAATATTAAACAGAGCCATATTAAAATAGAAATCGTATTAATTCGAGAATAATAAAGGAAATGGAGTGCAATGATAAATGTTTTACCGACGAGCGGACAAAAAAGCGACGAAGCAAAGAAGAAGCGTAAAATGACTTATTTGGTAGAAGCAAAAACTGAATCTCCCGCATAGATAGATACTAGAAATGATGAAAAACTTGATTCAATACTACAAAAACTAGACCGAATAAATTCGGAAAGAAAAGGGAAATAAAACAAATTATATAATATCAAATAGAATACGTAAAGGAAATTAAAAAAATAAAAAAAGAAAACGAAGAGATAAAAAGAGAACAAAGAAATAATAGAAGAATTAACTCAAATCAGAGATACCGTAAAACGTCTGAATAAAGATAAAAGAAAAAACAACAGATAGCCTAAAAATAATATGCAACACTTTTTAGAACAAAATTGGAAGTTAAGGTAGGAGAGAGAACATGCCTAATATCAATAAACGACGAACAGGACAAGCAAACAATAATGAAAAACGAAGGAAACTAAAGAATTTAAAAGACACTAAGATTTGCATTAATAATGATTTAACAATATAAGAACGGGAAATACAAAAATAATAAGATTAATGACTAAAAAGGAAAAAGGCAAAGGAAATGAAGTTCAACAAGGATATAATAAATTATTTGTAGACGGAGTAAAATAGCAGTGGGATAAAAGCAAGGGCAAAATGGATGGATGAAAAAGGAAACGACCAAGCTAGCACAAAGGACATGACAAAATGAAAAATAAATGGAGAAAATAAACCACAGAAACAAGATGAAAATCATAAAAATACAAAAAGTAATAAAGAAAAAAAAAGAATCTGGGATATAAGAAGTATTAATGGAAAAGAAAAGGAGTTAGAGGAAGAATTTGAAAAGAACAGATTAAACATTCTTGAAATAACAGAAACTAAAAAAGGATTTGGAAGAATAACAACACAGAACGGGCACACATTAATATATAGCGGAGTTCATACAGATAAGAGAGCGGCATCGGGTGTGGAATGTATGATTGATAAAAAGTGAGATCACAATATAGAGAAATGGAAAACCTCATCTGAAAGAATACCGAGTATAGAAATTAGAGACAATATACCAAGCACGAAGACAATTATTGTAGTATATGGACCAGACGAAGACGAGACAAAAGAAAACTAGGACAAATTTTGGGAAAAACTGTTAAATGTAATAGAAAATGCTAAAGGCAAAATTTACATGATAGGACATTTCAACAGCAGGGTAAGAAAACAAGATAAAGTATATAAAAACGTAATAGGTAAACACGGAGAACAAGGGAAAGAGGTTTTTGTTTAATAAATAACATGATAATAACCAATACCTGGTTCCAACATAAAAATATACATAAATACACAAAAGTAATGGAAAGTAGAGAGGAAAAATTGATTACATAATAGTACAACGTGAAAACAGAAAACAAGTATTAGATACGAAAGTAAACTGAGATAGGCAGTGACCATCACCTTCTACTAGCTAGGTTGAAAGAAGAAGAACAACACACAATAAAAACAAACGATATAAAATGGAGGAAGATAGAGTTTGAAACAATAAGAACTTACAAGTTACAGAAAAAAGAAACGAGCGACATATATTCATTAAAAGTAGCGGAAAAACTAGAAGAAAAAAAACAGCTTTATTGTCACTAAAATTTACAACATTTCTTCGACAAATCATAATAACAAAAACATAAAATAGAAATAAAATGCGAAAACTATAAAGAACAAAGAAAGAAAGTAAAAGTAGCAGTAACTGAAGCTAAGAAGAAGGACTGGGAAGGAAAAGAGAACGAAGACATACATATCAAAAGGAAACAAAGTAATATATTACCCAAAGAAACAGAAATAATGAATAGATGGAAAGAATATTTTGAAGAGCTATTAAAGAATAAAAAATAATAATAAAAAGGATTATTAGAAAAGAAAACGAAAACAAAAAATCAAGAAATGAAAGCGGAAAAATAACAACTCAAGAACTTGAAGATGCAATAAAACAAATGAAAAATGGAAAAACACCGGGAACCATTTTTTCAAATTAAAGTGTGGAAAATGTAATCTTTTGTCAACAACTATGAAACGGGCGAAGATATCAAACTGTGGTTTTCGCGTTTTCTCTAGCAAATTTAATCTATTTTCCGATTATGACATCAAAATTTTACTCCATGATTTGAATTTTTGTGGCAAAATTGAAAAAACTGTTATTATTGCAAATTGAGTCGACTAGCAATTTTATTTGAAACTGTCGAGTGCCGTTGAATACGTTATTTGAAAACACTGACATTTTTCTTACAAACAAGCCTGAGTTTGCTATAATCAGATAAGTCACTCAGAAAATGTAGTCATTTATATGTTAGACATTTAGGAGCTTTTCCTTCTCTTATTAAGGTGGGTACGCCAAGGAGCCTCAGACAAAACTTATGCGGAATTATTCAAGTTTTCTAATGATATTATTAAAGTCATAGCTTCATAGTTCATAAATGTTTTGGGGAAACCTTGAATTTTATGCTTCGCCCTGTCAATTGCCCCTCCTTGCGGTGAAATTCGGAACTTGAAAATAATTTCCAGAATTTTGTCATAGCCGTTTTAGTAACAAACGGGAAAACACCAGAAAACTGAACAAAAAAAAACTATACCGATAACGCTTCGCTGATGATCATAGCTTTAGCTATTGAAACACGTGTGCGAGTATAGTGTTTTTTTGGTTCAGTTTTTTGGTGTTTTCCGTTCGTTAAAATAGACGCTGCAGTTTAGAGTTACATTCCTTTGGCCGTTTTAATAATAAAATTTTTTTCCCGAATTTCTATACCCAATAGTTTTCGAGATTATGGCGAGATTACGAAATGAATTAAAGAAGTCGCAGAAGCAAGTGCATTTTGATTTAGATGAACGACATAGATTAGAAAAATCTTTAGTGGTGCCAGAAGATTCAACATTAAGATCAACAAAATCAACAGCTAATAAAGAAGTAACAATTCAAGTCATGCCCAGACCAGTTAAAGAGCATCCAACATTCCCAGTTCGAAGATCAAATAAAAATCGCTGTACACCAAGTTATTTGAAAGAATTTATAAGAACCTAGTAATTATTTTGTTTATTAACAAGCTTAAGTGTGTGACAATTTTATTCTTTCGAGGACCTATTCAGCTATAATTATTTCTTCACCTGCACAAATATTGCTTCTCCTCTGGTTTTTTGTTTTACCAAAAAGTATAGTATTACCCTTCTCGTCTCGTCAAACAAAATTGCAGTTGATGAACCGAGTTGGGCAACAGACTAGTTACCTCTTGACAATTGTGTGTCTTCCAAGGAACCAGAGCATCCAAGTCGAATGATTCCTCCGAAACAATTTTGTGATTGAATGAAAATTATTCGGTCTTTTTAAAAACATATGCAATAACTTCTCTAGAGGTCTCGGACTATATTTGCCCTATGGTTATGGAAAATTCCGACTTGTGTAGTTTTTGTCCAATATGTCTCCTTTTCCACATAGCTAATGTGGGATCCCACTTGTCCTTAACAAATTTCGTCACGCTCAAGTCCAGCTGCTGTAGACTTTGACTGCTGTGTGGTGATAGCTTGATAATTCTCACTCCAGAATCAACTATGTCATTTGAATTACTTAAACAGCACGTGTGTTGCATGACCGTAATTAAATACGACGACAGGCCTTTCTTCACTCTTTGTTTTTAAAAGGCTATTCTAGTAATCATTTTCGTATGTATCTGACTGCAGCCAATCATTAGGGGTGGCCGCATACGTAGTTCCCGGAAAGTCTTTCCCTTCTAGCGGGATCATATGAGTCCATATTTGCTTTCTTTTAAAAATGATTAGTAGTGGGGTTTTATTCCCATTTGCTTTACAAGCAAAAGAACTGAGGTATTCTTCCTACCGGAAGTACTTGTTGTTCTGGTGCCTTGTCAACTAATTTGATCTTATTGGAGTCTGAACAGAAAATACTTTTGTCCAGGTTTCAAAGTGTCCTTTATCTCTAATATCAAAATTAGTGACAGTTTTGTCAACTAATTCAAAATAATTGTTAACAATGAAATATCCATACTTTTTCTCCTTGTTACTTCGCCATTATCGGGTTTTCACTGACAAATTATGTCTTTTCATAAAGGAAAGCAGCAAGCTTTGTCTGGAATTGAAAGGGATCATTAAGTTATTCTGCTTCACGAAATGGCCTACTATTTTTTACACTTATTTTCTAGAAATACATAAACCATATTTTCCTATAGTGGCAAGGTTACTAGCTAGTTTGGCTTTTATATCGGCAAAGCAGTGTATCGAGTATACAAACTGGCTTTTTCACTCGCCTGCCCGCGACGTGGTTCAGCATTGTACTTAGGTAAATGTTGTATATTTTGCTTACTTGGTATGCCACTAGATCCACTGCTATGAAAATGTCTTCTATTGTGTAACCTGTGGTCCGGATGCACAATCTTGGTATGGGCCCCTTAATATCAAGTTTTCATGAAAGTGCTAGTGTAATATTGTTTATTTTATCAAAAAAAAAAACAATTTTTTAACACAAATTATTTTTGTATTGAATTAGGTAAAGTCCATTTTTTTTGCCTTCTTATTTGTAAACGTAGTTATAATTTTATCAATAAAAATGTTTGTAGCTTCTTCGTATTCTAGTGAGAGAGTAGCTAGTCTATGAAGGCACATGAAGGACTTCTTAAATAGCGTTTGATTAATTTTAATAAGGGAATGACTTTCTGCTTGGCAACTATTTTGGAAATCGTCAAAAATAAGAAAATTTCAGAAAAAGCAGAAAACCAGTTCAATATTTAATTTGGAGAAACCAAAATAATTATGAACTAAAACTAATAAATCTTACAAGTAATTTTATTAATAACCATATTATTTTATTATTATTGTTATTCAACAAATAAGTGCCTCGTGCTATCGTTGCCAGAGCGCATTTGTACAACAGTGAACTTACACTCGACTTCTCTCAATCCTGAAAAGTCCCAAATGGACGTAACAGCTTTCGAGTTATTTTCGGTGTTTGTTTGCTATTGTACATTCTCTTCCGAATTTATAGCAGGCGAATTGAGATTTTTGCCAACACTTAATTTGCTAGAATAACCGAAGAATCGACTTATGTAACTGTTCACACATCTGTTGTATTATTGTTATTATTATTATTATTATTATGAGCGTCGGGACCCCTTTGAGCCCTGGGATTTCTTCCATTCTCTGCATCCGCCTAGTTACGCCACTAGTCGTATGACAAAGCACCAGAAACAATACAACTTTGCATAACACAGTCAAGCTATCGCTATTGTAAAATGGAACCCAAAATTGACTGCAATTCACAATCACAGCGCCACCTAATGTTCATAGAAGTAAGTAGTAGCTTAGCGAGTGTCTCTCAATGCAGATAAATGTATTTGTGTTAGACCACGGTTGGACAGATGTTTTAGGTCACAATCACGCACTTGCCCAAAAAATGCATTTGCCCCGCCTTACCCTATATTAAAATCGACAATAATTAATGAAGAATTTATAGGTTCTATTATATTTTATAGGTTCTCAAAAATAGTCATTTAGAGGAATACTGGAGATATAAACAGTTTTGCATTGAAGTATGACGGCAATTAGTTCAACTTGAGGAATGAGATTTGTTTTACTTAAAAATTATTTTTGATTGCAGTTAATACTCCACCGCTCCTTTCTGAGATCCTGAGAGTATCACGACACCAAGATTCATATGCCATTTACATCATCCTCTTTAATCTGTACAAACCTAAATTACATAGCAAAATTTTACCACAAAACAGAGAACAAAAACATACAAGGAAACTCTTAGTACTTATAAGCAAAAGAAAAACTTAAATACTTATTAATTTTAATTGTGTCCTGTGTTCACTTGTGATTACCTTTAATATATATTCTACAATGTTTCTACATGGAATATTAATCGTCTCAAAATGTTATTTGTTCAAAAACAGTAATTTGTCTAGTATTCAATGTACCTAACTTCAGTAAAAAAACGTATTCTATGATTTCTCATAAAAGGCGAATTAAATTTGAGATCAGTCTAGACTCTTGCAATCGTACTAATAATAATTGTAAAGCAGCACTCTATAAGTATTTGCAAGCATTCTTCAACTACAGAATTTCATCACACAAAGAAGCGTTCACGAATACGTTTGGTGTAGCTTTTACAATGTAGATGGCTCTAATAGTTTTATCGTTTTTTGTTAAATAAGGTTTTTATTTTTATTATCTATGTATAAAGAAATATTGACGATAATATACTAACCATTTATATTAAAACAATACATATTAAACGAATTATTGAAATAAATACTTCCTTATTTATTAGGCAGATGTCGAATTCGAACATCTTATAAAGTGCTTTCAGTTCTTTACTTTCTTGATTTGAACGGATTTAACAATACGTCAAACTTTAACAGTTCTTGTGAAAATTGGGCTTCTTTTTACGCGTGGATCTAAAAAATTTGAGGAGATTAACTATTGCTGAAAACTTGTAAAGGTCGCAAATGAATTTTTAATAAAATGCAAAAGTAGTAAAGCCTTCGTTAATAAAACCTTAGTTAAAACACATTTTATCTACGAATAATAAAATTTATTGTTATTGTTGTTTTAAATCGTTTTTAATGGGCAACTTTTATTATTAAAATAATTAAACAACGTTCTTAAAAAATTCTTATTGAAAAGCAAAACAAGCTAATAAAATAAAAAAGTAATATATTTGACTAAATAAAACATTTAGTTAACATAGCAAGGTTGCCATTAAACTTCACACATCGTTTACATTACAACATGATCTTTTGTTTTCTCAAAATTTAACCGGAAGTACATGAAAAACATTTTAAGCTACAATTTGAATAAAGTAAACGTCTGAAAATTTTTAATGCAAATTAATTTTATTTTTGTTATTTCAAAGTGGTGCTGTACAAACAAAGGGAAAGTGTTGTAAAAAGAGTGTTACAACAGCGCAAATTATTAATTTTAAGTAGTGTAATGATTTCGATTTTTAATGGCATGTCAATTAAATACTACAATGTACACTAGGGATTAATAGTACATGAAATCGAAACTTGTAAAATAAATATGTACCGTTACAAAGGGCAATTAAATTTCTTACGTTAATGTGAAAAAAATATGTTATTTTCAATTGCAATCAATACAATGATAATAATATATTTTTTAATATGTACCTATGAGTAACTTCTAGTACGTTAGAATTAAACAAGTTTAAACCTCAGCAATCATTCCCAAAAAAAGGTTATCAGAACATTAGTAAGTTATCGTACAATTTCTTTTTATTCATTGTTCTCTCTTTTTCTGTCGTAAGGAATTTCAATAGGTCCATCATACATACGTCGTCCTTATCATGAAACATGCTGGTGTTGTCATATTTTATGTTCTTATTTATCTCCTAAACAAATAATAAATACGCTTTAAGAGGAATAAAAAGTGTTAAAACTTTAAACAGCTTTTAATTTTAAATGTTTGAAGTAAAACTTAATGTTTTATGAAAGACAAAACTTGGGGCTTTGTCGCTGTAGTATCACTTTTTTTTCAAAATGCTTACTTTTTGTTTTCTCTACGTTTGAATTTGTACATTTTATAGCATATTTAACACCATAATTTTAATAGAAGTAAATAGAAAATCAAAATTCTACCACAACCACGACAAAGTCTCTTCTTACATCTACCGATTTAAATCAAAATATTGCTAATAACTTAAAAATTTGAGCCATGTTGTACTTTAAGACCATTCGGCGCATTAAAATGTTCACTTATAGTGCACGATTTAGCGATGAGGCACTGCTTTAGTAAACAAAATGGATTTAAACTTTCGTCTACATGTTTAATTAGATCGTTAATATAACCAAACACAATATTGGACCTAATACTGTCTCTCTAATCAACTGTTAAATCAGTCATTGTTGTTTTAATAGATCTAAATCCGTAGTGGTTGTCTATTATGGTACTGGTAAGCTTTCAGTCTATCTTCATAATGTATTCAAAAAATTTTGAGCTTGAAAATATCGAAATTAAATGCGATGTAGATAAGATTGAATCTTATTAAAACAAAAATTTCGGGATTACACCGAGTCGAAAAGGTAATCGTAGTTGCTATCAGGGCGAGAAACTTGAAATAAACAAAATACAGTTTAAGGTAGACAACTAAAAGTCAGGTAATCAACTTTTCAACCAAACCAGATTCTTGACTAAAAGAAGTCTGAGTAATTAGAGAAATACCCCCTTACACATATAGAAGAGAAAGCAAAACCACCGGTCGTTAACCTCGACACTGATTGGATCAAAATAGAAAAGGGGTGGGATTAACGATGGGAATCCACAACAGTGAACGAAATTAAAGTGAATTCCAAAGATTGTTTTCAAAAGATTGATTTCAAAATAGTTCTTCCTACCCGATAGAAAGTGGTTCAAGAGGAACCTTTCCGTATTTTCTTTTATACGCTTTTTATCCAGAAGTAGTATTCAAAATCAACTCTCATCTTCATATTGAACGATTCGCACTCTAAGAAGAATCCCAAAAGGAACCCGATTCTCATCTGCAGGTCAATTGACATTAGTGATAAATAACTGCATCAATTCAAATTCCACTCGCGCATGGAAAAATTTACTTCTCTTCTCGTACATATCATTCAATATTGATAACTCATCATCTAAGATAAAAAATTTAACATCCAAATTAAAACAATATTTCAAATTTTACTTTAAGTTCATTTCTACCAACAACCCTTTCAAAAAAGAGTAGAAGCAAAAGTTAGTGATGTTAATATTAAAGAAGCAGTCAAACTATTAAGTTCTAAGAATTTCCTTGCCTCGTTCAATGACAACGTTTTTGAAGCTTTCAAATATAAACATCCAAGTCCATCCCGTCCTCTATCATTTCTCGATCCTCTTAAAAAACATCTATTTCTCGTTGTAGATGAATCAGAAGTGTTAAAAGAAATTAACTTATTCTCATATAGTTTAGCCCCTGGTATTAACGGCATAAGACTACAGTTTTTGAAAGACATCATTTCTTTTTCTGTTGGAAAAGGTGGTAGATGTGCTCCTACTGCTATAACAGAACTCTGTAGGGTTTAACATATTGCAATTGGTTATGCTTTAAGACGAATTGTACGAATAGTTTGTTAATAATAACCAAAATTTCTCGCAATGCAACAAAAAGAAGTTGCGAAGCTGCTATTCATGCGATTCCTTCATTTTTTAATCTTCCTGAAAACAAAGATAAAATTGTCCTGAAAATTGATTTTGCCAATGCATTTAATTTTATTGAAAGAGATACTATGTCTTTCCTTATTAAATCTAAACTTTCCTTTTTTTTATCTTTTTTTGAATCAGTGCTATACTTCGGTGTTAGCTCAAAAGGGCCTATCTAACTTTTCAAACTTTTCGAGAAAAATAAGGCTTAACAAAATAATGTATTGTGCTATATAGGATAAAATAAGACCAAATATGTTACATAAAAAAACGTCAGATACGCCCTTTTGAGTTAACACAGTATAGGTGTCCTTCTTTTTTAATTTTTGAAAATAATATTATTTTATCTGAGGTAGGTGTTCAAGAAGGTGGATCACTGTCATTTAGCACCACAATACAACCTCTACTATTATCAAAACTAAACATCTGGTATTTAGACAATGCAACACACGCTGATTCTACATAAATAGTTTTAAACGATCTTTGTGCAGTTATTCAATTAACAGCGGAAATAGGCCTCAAAGTGAATACTACTAAATGTTAACTATTCTTCTGTTCAAAAATTAATGATGCAAATATAATTCATCAATTGAGAAAGTTTGCTCCGACATCCGTATACCATTCCATCTCTATAAGAAATTATGGATTTTTGCCTACAAAGAAGTCTTGAATTCCTTTTGAACATGAGCTTAAATGAATTACGATAGATTCAAGCAACTCTACTAATTTCTAGAGGCGGTTTAGGAATTCGAAGAATGTCTGACATCTGCCTTTCGCCATTTCTTAGTTCGTCCTATGGTGTAGAGGATCTTATGTCTTTTCTAATTTCTTTTATGGACACTAGATACAAATGCACCGTCTCAACGAAGTTTTGAATGAATGGCTGTCTGCCATCATAGATATTCCAACAAGTAGACAAACTCAGAGTTCATAGGACATAATAAGAGTAGATCGATTATAAAAAAATGAAATTCATTTAACTGAAGATGTAGATATAAGACGTTTTAAAGCAGTTTCCTTCGCTATTACTTTGAAAAATATCGGTACTTGTCTAGGTATGCAGTGTTTTCAAATATCCATGAATTTAAGTCTATGTGGTCAATTATTCAAGAATGTTGCTTGCAGTCGCTGTTCCGTTGTCAATAAAAAAGGCTTTCATGGTCTAAGCTGTAATAAAAGTACACGATGATTCTCTTGTCGTGCCGAACCGAACCTGAGCATCAGCACGTGTCCCTAGTATTTTGGAACCAAGTGGACTTACTCGAGACGACGGCAAAAGACCTGATGGGGCTACTTTAATACCATGGTCGCAAGGGCTTCGACTAATTTGCGATGTAACTTGCGTCGATACTTTAGCCGCCATTTACTTACTCCATACTACCACCACTTAGTCGCAGAAATAGCTTGTAGAAGCAAACAAGCGAAGTATAAAAATTTAGCGCAGGAACATTTTATTTTCAAGGTTGATTTAGAGACATTTGTAGGCCCTTGATGCAAAGAAAGAAAAACCTTCATTAACACGGTTGGTTTTAAAAGCACTTTTCAAACCAACAACGTGGTAATGCTACTAGTATCATTTGATCGGGATCAAAATGAAGCGCTTTGGATGAAATTCATATTTTATGATTTATTGTTATCTTGTTTTACTATATTAAACTTACGCTGATACACCTTTTAATGTTCTTTAGTATATAGATAGCTTGTAAATATTACTTTATTTATTAAGGGTACGTTTTGGACTGTCAGATAATTATGCTTCTCTGTAGATTTTGATAAGAATTGATAAATTTACAGTGAAATTAATAACAAAAATAAAGAAAAAAATTTGTATCTAGCACCTTGTATCTTTTTCCACCGCAATATTTTATTAAGGCATATTGTGTTTTATGGTCATATTTTGGTCTAAATAATCCGCTCTTAGCCTATGTCCCAATAGTTATGAATCACCCTGTATATTTTTTTTCTGATCGATACAGAATTAAATTCTCTACAACTTTGCTATTGATGTCTGTGCACCAAAACTCAATCGTTAGCCGTGAAATTCATTTTTGATCAAAAACACATTTTATTCAAATCATTTTTATTAACAACTCAAAATTATAAAATGGATCATCAAAATTTACAACTAAATCGCTGGACTGATGGTTTTAAATAACCGAAAGGAATATCTGAATAAACTGGAAATGTCAAATACAAGAAGAATTTTTAGTAAACGTGTGGGCATTCATAATCTGTTTTTGACAGATATTGATATGGTCTTGTACGCGATAAGGATGGAATTTGTTTTTTTGCAACACCTTATTTACAGGGGTCTTTAAAGCTCCGATGCTATCTGCTATTTGTAGTACTCCAATGGTAGGGATTCTCAACTGCTGATATCCTTTTCAGTACAAACATGATTCTTAATATTTTTCTCACAGTTGACAATCGTAGTTTTTGAACCTTAGCTCGGGAAAATTGTTGTAGTTCCGGATTATTTACATTATAATTATAAGCTGCCAATAACCTTCCATTCGATTTTCCGGTGAAATAAACCATACTAACTACTTCTGCTGTCGGAAACTTACTCATTATTACTAACCATACAAAGATACAATAAAGTTGTGGTAGATTGGACAATTACTCACACAACCGTAACTTTGACGTTCGCATTTCATCGCCTACTTATTTTTTCGATGATAATTTTCGATAAAAACGAGTTTCATGGCTAACAGTGGATTTTTGGTAGACATTAATCTATAGTAAAATTGTAGAAAATTTAATTCTGCACAGGTATGGCAAAAACTATAAAGGCTGTTCCATTTGATTTAATTAGGTTATTCATCTATTACAAAGTTTTACTTTTTTTTCTCATACATTGTGTAATCGATGATAACTTTTAAATCATGGATAGTTAGGGTCTTAAGTGTGAATAAAATTTGAATTTGATATTTCAAGTAATAACCTAAACAAACGTAAAATATTTGAACGCCCAATTAAATATTTAAAATCAATATTTCAAAAAGTATAATTTTTTGAGTAAGATTTGTATACCTAAAGACACTATAGTTTTCAAGTAGATACAGAATAAAAAATAAAATATGTATGTTTCTATTTGAAGTGTCAAAGGTTGGCAATTGGTTCATGAAAGTGGGACACCCTGTATAATTGAAAATATTTTTAAATTGTAACCACTGAGGAACCTAAAAGAATGGTCAAAACCAATTTTTCAAAAATCTTTTTCTTTTTAAGGGTTATATCATATGGGGTTGTCATTTAAAAAAAAAAGTCGATGTCAAAACGTCAAAACGTTATGTACGTCAATATTCGTTAGAGTTTTTTGTGTGTTTTTAGGCGTTTTTAATAATCCATGATCAACAAGAAAAAGATGTTGTTTCTGAGAATCACCACTTTGGTTTCGGACGTGGTCATCAAGACCCTCGCGGACAATAAAGAAAAATGTAAAACACAATTTCACACAAAACATAATCACACACTAATACAGGACACACAACAAATATTCTACAAATTACTATTGAGGGGTTGAGTAAGGACACATAAGGTTTCGTTTGGCATGTTTAGGTTTTAGGGGTTTCCTAAACCTTAAAGCAAATGTAAATAATAATCTTCTGGGGCACTACGGATAAATGAATTATTATCATTATTATATTATTATTATTATTATTATCATTAACGAGTGTGCAAATAAGCAACTGGGCTGAGCAGGCAGTAGAATTGAACTGATTTAATTTTTTTACAGTTACACAAAAGTACAGCAAAATAAACCGTGGGACCCTGCATTAAAACGTGATATAAATATAACCTAAATATTGGCAGAAATAAATCTTTTCTTAGATACCTTGAATTCTATCTTAATACTGGTATCATCTGACTGTTTTGTTAAAAAAAATTACCAAATTTGATCGGTACAGTTTCTATTTTAAACATAGCTTGCATATTTTCCGTTTTTAGTTTACTTGCACGTAGTCTCTAAAATAAATTTTTAGGAAATTAGCTACCATAACTACTATCATAAATTTGATTGAAAATTATACATCTTTTCGACTCCTATATACTTACATTATAACTATTTATGTATACTGTTTTTGAAGAAAAGTAAAATTCGTTAGTTACTTTCTCTCAATTGACCGCTTTCTGTTTTTTTCTTTGAAATACCTCAGACATTAAAAATAATAAACTAAAAAAAAAAAACTACTGTTAAATTTTAACACGAATTACCAAATTTTTCATATTCCCAAATTTCTAATTAAATAGAACATAGAAATTTAATCATGCCTGGAATCCACAAACATATTGCTTGCACCCTTGTGAATATTGCAAGTGAACAGATTATGTGGTTTGTCCCCTTTGTAAAAGCAACGGTTAGAAGAAGGTCAAAGGAGCTGGGCCTTGTCCACGTCCATTACATATTATCCTTTCCAGCATCCTTCGGCACAGCTTCGACTGATCTTAGGGAAATTAGACCACGAGGGAGTTGGTAATACGTAATCTCTGTGAGTGTCTCTTCACCCTCACTCGAGTGTACTTCAAGTCACTCTCTGAACAGCCTATTTAGGGCGAAGTTTTTGTACTCGTTGACGCTGATTTAAAAGAAATATGTGATATAAAACAAATGCGATTTTTTTGTTAACTAAACGAAATTAATCTGAAGTTTAACGGAAACAGATGTAACGACAAAGTAACAAATAGAAAAAAAGTAAAGCCGTTATACTATGTATACAAGGTGTTCATTAAACTAAGACAGGATGCATATATTACGCTTTTTTCAAAATTCAAATATATTTAAATTAGCGTGCATGTACAAACCATCAAATTCAGGGAAATATACACGCTAGATTCATCGTGAGCTAATATTTATTATGTAGTACGCCATGCATACATCCCAACTAATATTATGAAAATCATTACTTCCACTCTTCAGGTGCAGCTGTACACACATTTAAACGTATGGGTGTACGTAAAAAAAAGTATGGCCTTTGTGTATAATACTAAGTTGGATCAGGTGTATCGGAAATGGGGGAGTTAGTGTGTGTACATACAATACGTTGTGTTCAATACTACGGTTACGTTTAAGTATTAAAAAAAGTACGATTCTTTCATATATTCTAGACTTCCGGTACTTAAGTTAGTTCAGACGTAAAAGCTATTCATTTATCTGTGCAGATTGCAAATAAAAAGAATTTTTCTTAAATTTCAACATCTAAAATTGCTTTATTCTATACGCATTCATTAAATCTAAAATAAGTGGGTTTGTGGAAAGAATAGTATTTAATTATGTGATATCTAAGCAACATTTAGACGAGTAAATAAATGAACAGCGCATCCTTTTCCACATGTGTCCGACTAAAATTTTTACTTGGCATATTTTAAACAATAACAAAATATCCTATCGAAAAATACATACAAGAAGATTGAATGATGAAGTATATTCCAACAACATTCCTCATGCAATAGAATTTTCCATGTTTCTCTTTCTAATATTAGTGTGATTCGTTGCAATAAATGTTAAAAATTGATAACATGCATTTCATCTTTGTAATAGGGTTTTTTAAAAATGTTTTGTTTTTACATAATTTTCTTGTTCTCGCAATATGCTTACACAATTATTATAATTACAAATACAAATTTGTAATCAAAAGTGAAAAGTTTTGTAATTTTTGTATGAAATTCGATATTAGAAGTTTATGTAGAATAAATGCATTGGCGAATGAATATGAAAGTATGGATGAAATTATAATAATTCATATTTATAACCAATAGTAGCTTGCGAAATATCCAGATGTTTGAAGTCCTCGATGATGATTGATGTATCAGGCGCGAAACTGTAAGGCGAAAGTTCAAATCATATGTATTCCAAGAAATTCTGATAAATGATAAGAAAGTATCCGGTAGGGTTTTTTCTCTGTGTTAAATAATCTCGACGGATTTATCTCTGTTGGCTCAGGATTACTTGTTCACATTTTTTTCTACCAAACTAGATCTGGAATGTAGGATTATTTCCATACATTTCCTTTTATTTTTAATTTTACTTTTTTTATTATTGTATCTGTCTTTTTCTTCATCTGCTTTTTGACCAAGAAAGTATTTTTTTGTTTTTACAATTACAAAATCATTTATTTTGTAAATTTATTTATTTATTTCCTATACCTTGAAGCAAATGCTTTGCCAAGACGAACCAATCCACAATTGCACAGGGTTTCGTCACCACACTATACAGGTTTATACTGATCTTCTGGGGACCATACATAACACTTACATCACAATGCAATATTTAAAATGTACGATACGAATAAATAATTTATTTTGTATGTACTACTATTTTGATGTCAGATTCAGAATCTCTTCTAGTGAGACTAGAAATAGGACTACTATTTTTCTTCAGTCTTTTAATGTCATTATTTTCTTTTTCCTGATGTTATTCTTTTCAATTTAGAAACTCAAGCACTTTGTTTTAAATCCCATATTGACAAAATTAACATTTAAGAAATAATTCATCAAAATATTAAACGTTGCCAAAATTAAACACCTACCTAGAAATTTTTTTTGTTTATAGATAGATAGATATAGATATATGTATTAGTTAGTTTAAATTTTACATTTTACAAACGGTTCAGTTACTTTGTAATCTTAAAACATCCCTAAACAAACTTCCTAAAAACTAATATTCAAACTCCTTCTTTAAATCACCCCACACCAAAACTTAAAATGCCCTTCTTCCACATACAAATTTTCTCCTTTCTACTATTTCCTTCATCCATTCCTCTCCTTCCCTTTTTTTCTCCTATTACTTCTTTTTTCTCTCTTCTCTTCTGATTTCTCCACACTCTTCCATCAAATTCTGTAAGTCCTCCCATCCCTCTCCGCACATTCTACACTTTCTTTCTCCATTCTCTAGCCAATACCTGTTTACCTTTTCTTCATTCCCACATCTAAATCTCGCTATCATCCTTTTCGTCTTTAAACTTTTGTTTCCTGTTATATATTTCGGTACTCTCTCAGTCATAATCTTTCCATATCCTTCGTTATATCTTCCTTTTCTTTTTTGTTCTTTTTCTTGAATTTGCGTATCTTTATTCCTTCTCACTACGTCGTCTTCTATACTTATGCCTACCGCTTTTCTTCTTTCTACTTCTTCTCTAGCATATCCTACTCTTTGGTAATATAATCTTCTTTCTTCTTGTCCTAATTTAATTCTCTGCTTCTTCACTTCTTTCCAACATTCCTTTAAATTGTATTTTCCTCCTTTTCTCTAACTCTTCTTCATACCTCATTGCTATCTTTCTAGTACTTGTACTCGTATCTTCTCCATTTTTATTTCTTCTCCAACTATATATGACGGTGTTTCATTTTCTAGCCCCAATGTCCACCTCTAATACTTTTCTTGTACTTTTTCCAATTTTTCCCATTCCTTCCATCCCCATAACTCCGCTCCGTACATCCTAACACTCATCACTAATTTCTGAATTTTTTTGTTTATGTTAGCAATTGTTGTTTAATGTTATATAATTTGTCATTCTGTGTTATAAATAGTTAATTATGATGATGACTTGCAAATAATCAAGTCGAAACTATAGTCAATTTATCAAATAAAATAATTTTTAGTATTGGTTTGACCGAAGTCACTAATACATTAATGGATCCATCACTAATTAATTTTATTTATTATGTATGTGTTCAAATAAAAACTTGGAATTTTTTGACAATTGGTCATATTTTTTAACAAAGGTAGCCAGCTGTAAAAAGGTTAGGTTAGAATTCAAAATATCTAAGAAAACATTCATTTCTGTTAATTTTTAGGTTTTAAGACAGGTTTCCACGTCACCACACTTTATTTTGGTGTACTCTTGTGTGCACTATAAAGTAATTAAATCAATTCATTTCCACAGCCTGCCCAGCTCAGTTTTTTATTTGAACACTCGTTATATAATTATATAATATATTGGGTGGAATGCATAAAAAAGTAGTAGATGCTACTACTACACTAAAAAATATCTACATTTACTTCATAGCATTAGCATTTATATATATATATATATATATATATATATATATACTATATATACAGGTATATAAAGCAGTTACATAGTCGATTCTTTAATAATTATAAGCACAACCTAACAGTTGGCAAGTATAAAAATTTCAGATCGCCTGCAGTAAAGTACGCAAAGGAGGTTGTACAATAGCAAACAAACACTGAGAATCACCCGACGCTGTAACTGTCCTTTTGGGACTCATCAGGAGTGAGAGAACTCGGAGTGTAAGTTCACTATTGTACAAACGCGCGCTGTCGACTATATGCCCTACTGAGGGATCACACATTTAAATGATAAGTTTTCGACATCTAGTGTCGACTCGTGAACTGTTCACGTACGAAATGTTGCAACATTGTTATCAGGCAGAAAGCAGTTACATAGTCGATTCTGTAATAATTCTAGCCAACCTAACAGCTGGCAAGTATAAAAATTTCGAATTGTTAGGTTGGCTATAATTATTAAAGAATCGACTATTATGCTGCTTTACATACCTGTCGGCAAAGTTGTTACATTTTCGTACGTGAACGTTCACGAGTCGACAACTAGATGTCGAAAAACTTATCATTTAAATATATCGATATATATATATATATATATATATATATATATATATATATATATATATATATGTGCTTCACTTGCAGAAGAATATACTTTACCGCACAGCACAATAGCACAATCGAACTACCTACTACTGAAATGAAGTATCTACTATCGTGTGGTATGCGCATCACATGTCACATAATCGATGTTAGAACGTGTTTTCTTTCAATTGTTCACTTCAGTATCTATTTAAAATTTTCTAGGTTAATTAAAAGTCACAAATATAAGATGAGTATTCTGATGCCGAAAGTGCAGAATTAGGCCGAGACAAAAATGAACAAATTTTGATAAAAGAATGATACCAAAACCAAATCCGAAAAAGAAGATGCACTGAAAAAAATAACTGCTGGCTTTAACAAAATAATAGAAAGAAATGTAGATGCAAAACATGAAATCTAAAGTTAAAAGAATTGTTAACGTGAAAAAACTGGAAACAAAAATCGTACTGACTGAATGACAAAAAAATTCTACGATTTATGGAATGCAGAAGAAAATCCAGTTCTACACAGGATACCAAGTACGTGTCAAACCGGTGTCAGTGAAGAGGCTAAGTTTTTTTTTACAAAACAGTTATGATAAGTTCATCAGTTTCAAATCTGGTTCCAAAAGTCATGACATCTAAAGGTCCTCAAGCAGCTGCAAAAGAAAAGTCACCAAGTGAACTGCAGAGAACCTGTTTACGAAAACAAATTGAAGTTGCCGAAGCTCAAATTTCCAAGGTATAATTGGAAATAAATGCGTTATTTAGGTGAACATTTTCATTATTGTATTACTGAACAATGATTCAACATACCCGTTAACATTACATAATAATTATATATTAGTTGACATTACGAAATAAAGTCTCAGCTGCTTCATTCCTTCGAAATTGTACGGGGCAATACCATATGCTTCATCACCTAACAAGGCTGCTTCTTGACATTATTATACATAATTTGTTGCACTGTGGAATTTCATCAAATTTGACTATCGTACACGGAGCCTGGCCACGAAGTATTGACTCTTGTAAACATTTCTTTGGCGTTGCAGGTAACTTGAACGTTTATTGAATATACCCCTTTTCTGTTCACATATTCATCACCGTTAATAGATGGTTTTGTTATTTTTACATGGGTAAATCAATAGTACGTATGACCCAGGGCTTGGGATGAGTATTAACCGACTCATTGATAGAAACTCCGAGCGACTCGTTAGTGTTAGGAAATGTTATCCAGTTATTTTTTTAATAAATTGGTTTAGATACAGTTACCAATATTCCTAACTCAGTACTTTGATTTACATTTATATCAAAATCGACGTTAATTTCTTTACTAGAATCACCTAAGCTTCTCATCAAAATTTCCATTTTTGAGTCGACAACAAGGCTTTACTTTTGTTTCTATGGTAACAACGTGATCATTCAAAAAATAATTTGAAAGCTTTTCTACATTTTTGTCTGTTAAATCTGAAATACTAAACATTGAAAGTATTTAGATTTTATGCAAATTAGGCATATTGATCGCATAAACCTGCACAATTTATGAGAATTTCCCTAAATAATTTTCAGTATATGTCATCGTTGTATGTCCTTCTATCTTGATATACTTTTATGTGCGGCACTCATTTTCAAAAATAAAATCATTTGATTTGCAGCAACCGAAGTTTCTCACCAATCTCACTTAAACCGAAGTAAATACTATTAAACTACGAGATGCTTCTAAAGCGTAATACCTTCTTCTATGTAACAGGTACATAGTAGCAGATGCTACTGAGAGTAGTAGATGCTTGGTTATCTAATAGATACTTCAAAAATGTAGTATACACTTGAACCGTTAGCATAAACTACTTTTATGGATTCCACCCATTGTATGTGTAAACTAAATTGTTATTTTTGCCTACGTACTACATTATTTTAATTTAATTTGGTACTTGATACATCTGCAACAATTTAATGATGTTAATGAACACGGTCATAACGAAGGCTCAACTGGGTTCTATCATTGATTATAAGGTAACTTTATAATCAATGGTTCTATACATAAAGAAACAGGCAGGAGTTAAATTGCTCATTTATTGGACAAATTACTTGTAATTTCAGCTATTCAATTAGTTCATAATGCTAATATTGTTATAATTATCTGATACAAAATATGTCCTTAAAATAAAAATGTTTTTTCTATTGTGTTCGATTTTTAAAAACTCAACAATGCTAAAATATCAATGCTTCAAATAAGTCTAACCACTGCAGTGTTGGTATATTATTATAGATTTGTTGGTATTACACTAAGTTCCCTATGTTTAGTATGAGAGAACTCACAGTTTATAATAGACCAATAGTCTTGAAAACATCTATGAAGAAAATAATTGGCAGGTTAACCTCACAAATACTAGTAAAGAGTGCCGTAAGAGAACAGACTAATTAAGTTTTTTCTTATTCGATATCTGATGGACGTGGCAATAGAGAATAAGATATGCAGATTCTGTTCAAACAGCGGAGAATGAAGAAGATTTGCTTTGACAATACTGTTAAACTTTTAACATTAATATGTCTCCTAAAACGAGTTGAGGTTAACCACTCTTGGTAATCTTTAAATAATTGAAGAAATAATTCAACAAATGATTAAACTTTTCAGAAGAGATGTCATTTAGAAATACTAAAGCCAATATTAGAAAATCCAGTAGGCAGAAACATAGATGATAACTGATAACATCTGCTAACTCTATGCAAAGAATTTTGAAAACAGCAGCAATGAAAATTTAAAAAAAGAATCGCAAACATAAGAACATAGTGTGGAGAGAAAATTGTGTTATAACTTAACTGAACCAACTAAGATCAACCAAAAAGAGAGAGAGATACTATTGAAGAGTAATAAAAAGAAAAAAAGAGAAAGATCAGGAGGACTAAAAATTCGAAGAAACTAGTAAATCATCTGATTATGGATTGGATAAATTGTTTGTTTCACAAATGTGTCATTCCGTTGAAATAATATTTTCTGGTATTTTACTGTTTTTGAGTTTTGAAATAGAAAAGAAAAAGTAAGTCAATAACTTGCTTCCATCAAGTTTCCAAAGGTGTCTTTTGAGGTCTAGAACACACAAATTTTTGTGGTTTTTTAGTGATAACAACTTGCCAGTATTAAAGAAAAGCATTTTGTAAATTATCTTACTAGCCGGAGTTTCACAATTGACAACTTTAACTTATTTTCAGAATATAGAAGAAATCTTACATATTATTTTTTACTCGGCAATACTTAATTATTATAAACAGTGATGACATATATAATAGACCGATCAGAGCGCCAGTCACGACAATGACAAAAAATAGTAGAATAAAGAAATAGCAAACAAAATAATGGAAAAACAGATAATCAAGACAGAGAATACAAAATATTGCTTAACTTCAGATGTCCTTCAAATTAGTAAGCCATAATTCAGCTTCATCCCTTAAATTATAAAACTTTAAACATTGTTAATGGAGAATCCTCCACAATAAATTCAACGGTCTCTAGTTCGTTTGCACAGTCACAATATGGATTAGAAATCGCATCCCATTTAAACATCATAGAGTTGCACTTTGAACGCTCTGTTCTTATGCGATTAACTTTTGACCAAATTTTTCTTTTTTGATCAACAATAAGATGTTTATTAAAAACATCAACTCCATACCATATTTTTTTCCATTCTTCTTCTTTAGCTGGAGGGTTCTCAATATCATTCCAAATTGATAAGTTTTTGTTAAGAGGGGATTTTGACAACACCCGCCCGACAGTTCAACAAATGTCGCGTCGATCGCTTATAACACGTTTTTTAATGATTTTTTTTACAAGTAACATATAGATGTCTGTAATAAGCAAAGTTTCTCACCGCTTATTTTTGTCGTCTTATGCTTAGGTATCATATGTCAATACGTGTCGATTCTAAATATGCATTTATTCGGATAGTGCGTATGTTTTTGAGTTTTGTATACCAATTGTATAAACAAAAATACTTTACTGTTTGTGTAAGTGTCTGTAAATATAATTTATAATCAAAAGATATCTACTTTGTACATGTAAGAAAATTTTACTTTTTAACTGTAACCGCTTTGTTATTATTATTTACCATAATTATACTCAGTATACTATTGGCGCGGAGTAATAAACCTGTCAGAATTATCGAATCTCCCGTATTGCAGTGGCGTAGGTGCCTGATACGTTTGGAAAATCATATTTTTAGTAGGTAAATATATTATAATAGTAAAATCTACCTTGATATGAATTATTATGTGGTTATATGTTATTTATTTTATTTGTATAGTAGATCACATTACAAATTTTACTTCTTACGTATTATATAACATTATTTTTCTATCTTGGTATAATACCCACATCTACGGCTATGATTCTCGTTTCGTCAGTACCTGGGCTGATGGCAACGTGTTTACACAAATTAAGCTATTGTTCTCAGACCCTAGATGGGTCGATATGCTGCAAGAGCTGCACAATGATCGTATTTTGGTTAGAATTTATTGGTTTCTCCTTAACCGTAGAAGTACCGCTTTCACAAGAAAATAAAGAATTATTTCAAGCAATTATGATTTATTACTCCGCGCCAATAGTATACAGACTTTAGTAGTGATGTTTGACTTTATGTTTATACAATACAATAACGGTTGCTTATTTTAAATTAAGATAGCAAAATTATTGTAACAGTTATCATTAAAACTGCTAAGTTTCAATTATCGCTGCCTCAAAATAAAATAAAATTTGTATTTGCATTATGGTCTTTATATTTTTGAGCCCATAAAACCTTTGTGAAATAAATTTATTTTCTCTCAATACAAACTTGACAAAACAAGATATAATTAGGAAGGAAAAACGTAGTTATTACGTTATGTTGTGGAAGTTTTATAATTTTAATTTTAAACATTTGTTTGCTTTAAGCACATCAATATTGGATAATGGGGAAGCAAACACGAAGTAAGAACAAGTCAAGATATCCTAAGACCAACAAACAGCAACCGAAATTAGTACCACCGTTCCATCTGCTGTTGTTCCATTCCCACCTAAAATAAGTTTAGAATGCGATTTTGTTATTCCAGAATACTCACAAGCAGAACCCGAATCAAATACTTCGTCAAACACCTGCCGGTCTTCTCCAACATTTGACAACATTTTAAAAGTGTATGTGTTTTATATGCATAGTGTCTCACAGGAACCGCCATTAGTCGTATAACGTATACACCACATTTCCTGTATCCATGAGTTATATATTTCGAGATATAAAATTTTTGGTAAAATTTTGACAGGTCAAATGGAAAACTCTGTATTTTTTTTCGGTTGTGTGAAGGTTGAAATTCTCTTTCAAAAATAAAGGAAGCCTTGGAAAACAGAAATAAGATGTTAGAATAAACACAAAAAGTGAATTGAGAAAAATCTATGTAGGTAATTAGTTGTCCTTTTGTCATGAACCTCAAATAATCTCCTTTTACTTTAAGTGAACTAATATTTGAACGGAATCAGCTCACTGAGCAAGTGAGATTTTTAACTCTCTCTTACCGACCTTGAGGTACCTTAAAAGTATTTTCACTACTGAGACATTGGCATCAGTTGTTGGTGGGGGTAATATTTTGCAAGAAAACTAAGATTGTGTTCACTTTATGTCAATTTTTGTGTTATTCGCGTTTGCTGGTAAATAAAAATTAAATTTGCCTGAATTGCAATTATAGGATCGAAAAAATGTACGAAATTTAGAGAAACAGTAAACACGTGGAAGGTAACGTAGGTTCTACTTTGTGATTCTGGTAGTTGCATGAATATAAGGCTTGATGTAATACTGTGGTTTCGATCTAATATGTAAAGTACGGTTTTCTTCAGGGGCTCAAAACCTGGTGAAGTAATGTAACGTTTATTATGCAGTTGAGTTTCTATTCAAATCCAGGACTCAGTATCGGGTTGAAGGTATAAAATAAATTATTATTTATTTTGATTGTTGTTTATATACTGGTTTATACAACCACATCAAGAATGGAAATTTTACTTTTTCGTATTGCGATATCACACATAATTAGTATAGTAATGAGAAACTTGAACGATTGTAGAAATTTTAAACATGTAAAGTTTTGATAGCTCATCATCTCCTTACACCCTTTCTCCAAATAGAAGGTCTCAACCAGTGAGAAGAACGCTGCTAACTAAAAATAATTTAATGAGCAGCACATTTTTTACAATTGATATGAATAAAATACGGTACTGTTATATTAAATATAATTTTTTATAAATCTAATGTATCGAAAAATTTATAAAATGTGTAAATTCGAGAGAATTTTTCATCTCGACTTACGGTCTCGGTCAAAAATTAACACTGTTATGTGACTTCACTTTGGAAATCAACATACCCAGCTATAAAGTTGTATAAACTTGTGTTTTGACATCTCAATACTTGTCTCAAAATTCACAAATGATTAATTTAGAGGTCAAAGGTCACAAAAATCAGTTTTTTGAACATTTTTTGTAAATATCTCATTTTCTATGGGTTTTACGCTATTTATATTTATTATAAATATTGTAGATAATAGAATTCTGTAAAACTTTTGTTAAAAACGTTTTTTCATACGTCAAACTGTTTTCGAGATAGAGGGCAGAGAGCGTGCGGTTGAGTATCATTTGATGTCAAGTGGTAGTCCTAATCAAAAATACGTACTATAAAGTTTATAAGTTATTGTTAAATATATATTATCATTTTTTATGTACTATTACATTACATTTAATTTTTTTTTTTTTTACTTATCTATTTTTAATTAAGTCAATTAATTTAATTAACACTTACCTGCCAGTGTAGTTAAAAAATTGATAAAAGAAAAATTTAAATCATATTTTTATTCTAATCTAATTTATACTAATAATCTTAAATAAACAAAAAGAAATAAAAACAGTTATCACAATTGAAAAAATTAATAACAATTATAAGAACAACAAGTTTTAATTTTAATTTCCTTCTTCTTCTTCTTCTTCACCGTCGTCGTTGTCCCGCTCCTGTAGAATTTCAAGTTTCTCTTCATTATCGTCTTCAACGACATTCGCCTCTAAGTTTTTTATTAATTCAAAGGTTGTATCTTCATTAACATCGGTCTGATATGGTACAGCATTAAAACAAGCTTGCCTATTGATAGTTTTGAGGTATTGTAAATAGTTAATTGTTTATTGTTACTTTTGTAAACAATAGGTATTAGTCACATATATTTATGTTGAAAATAAATTTTTCGTTTCCATTCCCACAAAACTATTTTTTGGTTACTTATTTTTACGTTTTAGGGAGCCAACTTTGGTATTGAATAGTTTAACAGATTTTTTTTAGATATTTGAATTTAGCGCTTCATTTTCGACCCAAAATGGCCAATTTTCGGTGTACTCTAACGTGTATAGGGACTCTATATAGGTGGTGTTGACTCTATATAAAATTATTGCACTACGACATCTATTACAAAATTATTGAACTATTTATGTACTAAGGGTTTGTATCTCGGCTGTAGTGTATTTATCTAAAGATAAATGAAAATTTTGCGAATTTTACGGTTTCGCTAGTTCAATTGATATCGTAATTTATAGTTTGGTATTTCGGCTGGGTACATTTAAATAGTGAACTAGATGCTCTGTATGTTTTAATTCAATTTTATTTACATTACGATTGCAAAATTTAAAAAAAGCAAGCTAATACAAATATGTTTAATGTGATGGTAGTTTTCTAAAAAATTCCATATTTTTATAAGGAGCATTTACTTTAATATATGTACTTATAATGCGTCCACAAAAAACTTTCACGTCATAACTTATATGGAGAAACCTCTTAAGTTGGCATTTCGTCCCAGTTTCAAACCGACAGTCACACTTTTTAAAATCGGTTTATTGTCCAACATTTCAAAATTCAAAGGTCTACATCCATTAAAACTCTTCCCGCAAAACGCGACAAATCCACTATAATTCCCCCCAAATTTCGTTTTTTGATGCAAGGCACATGTCCTCACCCTTTGCTGCAAACCAAACTCAATGGGCCAATGACACTTAGTATACTACCACGTTACACAACAAACCTGGAATATTTTATCAGGTGATTATTGTTTAGTTTGAGTTGTTTTTGTGATAAAGAAGTGTGTGTTGCTCAAATTAAAATACTAAAAATGAATCAATTAGATAAATTTGATAATCCGGATAATCTGGGGCATAAAGCATGTTGGTAACCGACTAAAAAAGAACTAAGCAGGAAACCAAACACAAAAGGAAAGGCATTAAGGTATGTTTATTACTATTATAGGTATCTATTTTTAACAAGTGTTTTAAACTTTGCTATTGTATTTAAATTGAATGAAGTAAAATCCAAGACTGGAGAAGTGAATCTCAAAGTTTTAAGCACCAGGTATTGGCATTTCAGTTTCAACCTCAAGAATATTTTTTTAAAAACGAACCATTTTAGTAGGGTTTAAAAAATTCTTCTAACAGCTTTGAAAGGAAAAATTGCCTCAATTCGAACAACTACCTGTTAACCTGTTAAAGGATAAAGTAGACAAAGCTTTTAGATTATGAAAAGTGGGAAAAAGAAAAAACTTGTGTTTTTCTTCAAGACAACTTGGAAAAGAAAATTAATGTTGAAAATCATTGGAAGAAAAAATATAACTTTGCCTGTAAAAACTTAATGTTTGTAATTTCAAAATAAACCAGTTTTCATTAATCTTGTTTTTATAATCATTTAGTCTTTTTTCAAAAGCCGAACAAAAAATTATTTTACATTGGTATTCTGACTATGTATTATTTTTTATTTTTCCCATCTCAAATTTGTTTTGTTCATAAGTAAAGATTCACACTTTTTGCTTTTTCAGTTTCTGTTTATGTGGACTTGTCGGCTTTTGAAATAGGCTGATTTATCACATTCTCTTTTAATGCAACTTTTCTTAGAATGTTCGATGGGTGATATTACAAAGAACAGGAACTCAATCAAAAGACGTACATTTAATACTTCCACTAATTATACACCTGGTGCAATTCAACTCTGAATGAAAACAAGAAACTTCTATTTGAGGCATAATCGCAATTTTTGAAAAATTCTCCATAATACGTAAATAATCAGATAACTTTCTTTCAATTTCTAAAAATCCGAATGTTGAAATGAAATTGCCATATTATTGGCGTAGACGAATTTTCGACATTATAAAGAAGGAAGATCAGAAATATATAAATTAAAAAAATAAGTGGTCCCTGTGGAAGGCCATTATTTAAAAAACCTAAATTTACAGCTTTTATCTTCAACCAAAACTCTAAACTGATTTGATAACATATTTTACCAATAAAAGAAATAACTTGCAACAAGGAATAACGTTGAACAATTTTAACAGTAAACCTTCTTTGCACACTGTAATATGGAGCATTTTAGTCTAAAAAGACAACTCCAGTTAAGGTTTTTTTTTGGAATTCAGCTTCGATATGCGTGCTAATGCTAATACTTCATCACAGCAACTTCTACTGGAACGAAATCCTACTAGCTCAATTAGTAATTTCTCTTCGATTAATGGCTTAATTCTTTTGAAAGATTAGTCTTTCTAAAACCTTATAAATTACACTTAGCAAACTTATACGATAAGAAGTGGTGTCTGTAGGAGGTTTATTTTTCTTTACAATTGCCACCACCTTCTATTTCTTTAAATTTCTTTTAGCGTGTATTATAAATATCATTAAAAAACATTAGCAGCCACTTCAAAGAATGAATTCCCAAATTTTTCAGAAATTCTAGATGTATTCCATCAAAATTTGTCAACTACAGTAAAAAGTCTGGATATCTCTTCTGAGATAGGTGTAGATTTTCTTTTCTTTTGTAGATACGTTTTCGTTTTTGTGATGATCGATTTCTCCACTTTTATTGAGTTTGAAACATTAAACGAGAAGCAATCGAATTTAGTAAAATTTTTTTATTCGTTTTGTTGCAGATTGATTTGTAGAACTGTGTCAAGCTTTTACGGCTTGAATGTACGAAATTCATATTTTCCATTAATTAATTCGCTTTCTTTTTTATTCCATTATTTAGAGATGACAGTACAGCATCCCCAGTTTCTTATTTGGATTTTCTAGATATTATTTGTACAATCTGTTTGTTTCAGTCGACCAACATGGAACATATTTCTTTCGAAAACCATGTGGAATTGATTTCATTGCTGTACATTTAACAGCACCTACAAATCTAAAATAACTATCACCAGAAACCGATGGTATCTATCTAAAAAGTTATATCAAAATTGTACCGGTATTTTTGGAAATAGCCATATGGACAAACGGACGGATAAAAATGCGGGATCAGATTTTTTTGTAAAACTGTTGAAATTTTTAATTTTGTAACTGTTTCTTAACTTACTTCTACTAAGACTATAATTCCTTTCCGTTACCTGTGCTGAAAAATTCAAGCCTCAATTGCATATTAAGAATTTTTCAGTGAAATATTTTTGAAATTGTGTAGAATACAAATTTGAGTATAAAGTGTATTTTTGTACATTTTACCTACATCAAAAAATAATGGCCTATCGAGAAAATCATTTTAGTTAATTTAATTAAATTTCCATTTAAAAGCTGCATTTTATAATAACATTATTTCAAAATTGTTTTAATTAAAAATTGCACTAGATGCATTTCTAAATGACGTTCCAATAAGAAAATATCTTTCATCGCAGTTTCTTAATCTTGCAGGTGTTTAAACAATGTTTGCAAACGCAGCATTTTTGAGATAATTCAAAATACATATTGCAACAACGAGATTCTTAAATTGCTCACAATTCATAACATTAATCAGTTCATATCCTTATTAGGACGCGACCAAATAAGAAAATAACGCTATTATTTAAAATCATCTTAATCGACGTTGATATAAATACTGACCGACTGTGATGCTGCTTAAGCTATTTAAGAATTAGAAACAATATAACTTTGCACTTTAATTGCCACTTCTTAAATAGCAAGTAATGCAATAAATAAATAAATTTGATTTGTAGTTCATGTATTGTTGGAAAAATTGTGCAAATTTCTGTATACTAGATATTGAATTAAAACACGTAAGGTAGAATTAACTTATTTTAAGGATAATGCAATTTTCGAAATAATGTTTGGAAAAATACAGGTTGCGTTGTAGAAAACTGTCAATCAAGGTAACACCGCAACAACTATAATTTTGGTATCGAGTTTTTTTTTTAATTGTAGGTTGTGCTTCAGATAGAGGAAGGAAACTAAATATAATGGAGTAATATTTCGTTGCTGTATATGTATTGTATAATTTACCTCAACCGCTTATTAAATATAAAATTTGGGTTCAAAATTTACATACACAAGTATAAAAAACATTGTAGAATGTATCTAAATCTGTTTTTTGTGCCTAGACATCCTGACAAGGCAAGTGATCATATATAAATAAATTTTGAATTATCATTCTACCAGTAATCAAACCAAGCAAAAGCAACTAAAAACATTCAGTTTAATTTTTTATAAAATATTTATTGCAATTATGGAGTTTCAACAAGATGGAGTTACACTGTTTACTAAATTCTACGTTGGTAAAATTTGACACATACAAAAATTTTTTTTAATTGGAAAAAATACTTAGTTAAAACAAGATTCAAAAGATCACTTTCTCTTTAGTTTAGAAATAGATTTAATGTATTTATTGAATATTTTCAGTATCATCCTTCAGGATTTGTTTTAATGTGGAAACTGTTTCTATAAGAGAAATTACCAAAAACATCTAGTAAAAATATCAAATAATAAAGCAATAATTAATTACACGATATGTTTCTTCACATATTTACTGTGTGCTTTCAATTACTCGTTGAGGTTTGTTTTAACATTTCTATTAAGAATACATACTTTTTTCCATACATTTCTACATAATTCTGTTTATTGACTAGGTACATTTACTTGATTAGTGAGTTTCATAATTTTGACGATTTATTTCTAGTTAACATAAAATGTAGAAGGAAAAAGAGTGCAAAACAAAGTGTATGGAAGCGTACGTGATTTGCATCCATTTCAAACATTATGCATTTGTTAGTATATAAAAAATTTAAAGAACAACTATAAAAGTTACATATAGTTTCTGATGAGAATTCTCCCTATTTACAAATACGTGCATAAGAAACAAAGTACAGTAAAGCGACGTCATCTAGGCAGGAGTCCCGAATTCGAATCCCGTCCCGGAGGATTTCGAAGCTCGTTTCTTTCATAAAATATACAACCATCCTCCTTTGCCTTCTAGCATCTCCCTTCTACCCTGTATCACTCTAAAATATATTCCTATGTATACTTCTCCTTCTCGCTCTGGTCTGCAACGGCAACATCCATCTTTTTTTTTACACGAGAATGTAATACATTTCCGTCTTTGTTTTACTTGCAGCATGGCCACCATAAACCTATCTCTTACTGTTACACACGCTCGTGCTAAATTCCAACCCTTTCTGATTTGGTACAGAACTAACCCTTTTGGCTACAGTCCTTGTTTGCTTCGCAATCTACCCGTATACATTCATCTTTGTCTTTTATATTATTAAAGGGGATGTTTCAGATATGGCGATAGAAGGATGTTTTCATGTAACGAATGCGATTCGCAGAGATTGCGTTAATATTGGTATTTCTCGGTTTTTATTTGAATTTTTGCAGAAGTAAAAGTGATGTTTGATTTATCTTTTATTGTTTTAACATGAGGAATTTACGCTCTTTCGCAAATTGAGTTGAATATGTATATATGTTAGTATGAAGGAAATTTTGTAAAGTGAAAACTAATTCTTTTAAATAGTTTAATATAGAGAAGAGAGAGTTCTGAAATAGTTTACATTCTATATATTAAACGTTGTGGAAAACTGGGAAAAAGTTTTTTGTTTGAGAATACTTTTGACTAGATAGAGTTCGATTAAGGTTTTATCCCAGCCTGTTGATCATTGTTTGTAAACTTATTCTTTATTGTTTGAAAGCAACACTCTATTTGTATTTGTCATACTCACAGTGTTTATTAAGTTATATTGGAAATGAGAAAAGAAATTTTCTATATTTCCATTTTTCTTTATATATTTTTTGCTTTTTTTACATTTTGAACTTATTTCGTCAAATATTTATCAAATATTCTATTATATACATATACAAGGTGATTCATTGCAAATGGAACATAGCGAAACCCGAGATAGGGAAGAAGTGGTACTAGAAAGTTAATTGCATTATTTGTACCCAAAAAGTTTCTTGAAGTTTAACTAATTTATATTTAGCGGAACGTATCGCCATTAGCTGTGACGTCAAAAGTCGTATGTTAAAAAATGTACGCCAGATTTTTTCGACCTCTTACAAGTGACTATCACATCACTACAGGTGCAGAAAAATCTTCTTCAACGTTTTATAAGTAACGAGGTGTGACTTGTACAATCACACTTATATGACAAATTTGTTTTAAGCGGGAAAATAATTTTTTGAATTCCTAAGAGTAATTTCTCGAAAACAGTCATCCAGATTTTTTTTTATTTTAACGGTGTTGGTAGATACCCACAAACTTTAATTTATTCGTTTTTGAAAAAAGTGTAACACCCAATTGAAATATACAGGCCTTATACCAATACGGGGTGAATATACAAGTTATAGTTTGAAACTCCTCCTCGATGACTGTATGTATTTACATACGACCAACGCTGAAATTAGGTATGTACTCTCATGAAATTTAAAACTTGGACACCACAATTTCTGTAAACAAAAGTTTGCACATTGTGAAGCGGGCTTAAGGGTATCATTTACAATTCTAACAGCAGGTAGTCTCAGCAGGGGTTATCTTATAGAAGGACTGTAGAATGAATCATTACACTAAGCACGTTTTAGAAAATAGGTAATTTACGTTGCTTACTTAATTTTTTCTTTAAAGAATATATTTGAAGGTATCGCTAATTAAACACCATAGCTCGATTAATTATCGAATCAAAATTTTGTTTAGGAAATGTTTACAAAATAAAATTAGAAATAATTTTGATTTAAAAAACGTCTACAAGCAATAACTTTTAAATTAAATCAAAAACTAAACATGGTTATTTGGGTTGACTGATTATTACTTATTTTTAAATAAATCTAACCTACTAATTATTGTAAGTTATTAAAAAAAATCATTAAACTCTCTATTCATAATATTTAGTCCTTACAAAATGTATATTTTATGACGTTTCATTTTTTCTGTAGTTAATATAAAAAGTGAAAATAAAAACTAAGGCAATTCTTATTGTCAACGTATATATTTAGTTTTTGACAAGAATTTATTACATAATTATAATTAAGATACCAAGTTATAGTTTAAAATTAAATGAAAACGTTTTTTTTTAAATAAAGGTATTACTATATAAATAAATATAAGAAATCAATAATGGGTGTGACCTCCATTATTATTGATACATTCTTGGAGGCGTCTGCTCATTGACGCTATCAAGATATCAATATAATTAATATTAATCGTTTCCCATGCGGTATCAATGGTTGCAATTAGTGCATTACGGTTTACTGGTATCAAATTTGGCCCTTGTTGTCTTCGGATAACAGCAAGTATTCGAGCTCAAACATTTTCGATAAGATTAAAATCTGGGCTTTTTGCTGGCCAGGGTAACAGCTCCAAGTTATTTTCTCGTATCCAAGGTACTCAAGTTGTTGCTTGTATACAATTTAGACATAATCAGCGCTTTGTTGCCCAACAACTTAATATGAGTCAATCAACGGTTCGACGAGTGTACCAGCAATTTGAGGAAACTGGCTCATTCAATTTCAGACCAGGAACAGATACACGTCGGTGTATTTCGGCAAAAGATCACTTTATTACTTCAACATCATTGAGGAACCGTCGACTTAATGCGGTTCAAATACTGCAGCAACTCCGCCATGTCCGAGGAGTGGCTGTCAGCGTGTGAACAGTGAAACTAATACTACGGAAGACGAATTTGACACTCCACAGACCTGCTGCTGCTCCAAAACTGACTTCATCTCATTGACAAGCGCAGCTTCTTTTGCACTAAAGCATCTCAATCGGACCTTGGACCAGTGGAGGTCTGTTCTGTTCTCCGAGTTTGTCTTTTAAACGACATATGATTTTTTTAGATCTGATTTCTGGCGGTTGAAATAAATGCATTCAAAGTCTATTGACGACATTTGCAGAAAGGGGTACATAAATCGATTAAACACTTCACACGCTTCTCACAAGAAATTCCGGAAAGGAATGACTAACAGTTATTTTTTAGTGCTCACATGCCATACACTGAAAAACATTAGTTCATGAATTACTACAATGAATAAATAAGATCATTTGAATTATACTATATAAGCAATATTTTTATTATGACTTTTCAAGCTATTGAGCCGTGGTCTATTAGAACTTCTTCTCTTGTTTGCTGCTGCGGTAAACATCCTTAGTGACGTAGTCGTAGAACTCGTATCAAGTCTCTGACTGACTGTCAGCAAACGAAGCGTTTGGAAGAAGAGATGAAACTTCCAATAGACCACCATAGCCCAGAAAAACATAACATAAATATGTACATCGCACGTGAAAGTCTACATTTTCTAATATGACAGATATATTTTAACACAAATCGTCTTTCAAATACATCGGTTCAACAAAAAATTATACAAAAAATTTTTTAAAAATTATTGTGAGTCGTTGGGCATCCTTAACTATAAAAACTTTTTGAGAAAAACAATGTGTATTAACTTCATAAAGTACAATCATTAATTTTGTCTCATGTATGTATTCACGTTCTACTTACATTTAAGGGTATGGAGAAAATATATATATATGCTTTTCAATTTATCTTTATCTAGCGTATTATCTGAGAAAAAAATGCTTCAAAAAAATTCATTTACTAATGTGGCAATTATAATTCCGTACCCGAAGATAATGACTCATGAAATTTTTTTGTAACATACATGTAGGTGATAAATTTGTTACCATCGACTCTACCATTTTTAAACCACTAACAACAATTTACCAAATTCTGTACAATATAGTTATAGTATAATATAGAATTTTCTTCTTGAGAGTTGCATGTTTATGTGGAGAATTATAAAAGTCACATTGGATGAGTGAGAAAATGTATGAATTTCCATAAATCATGCTTAGAGTAGATTCGCATTGAAAAATGCCCAGTTTTGATTACCGCTTAGTCTGCAAGAACTCGATGGAAACTCAAGTTCAAATACTGTTTGAAAATAGTCAGTACCGTAGCACGTATTGAACCAACATCTTTTGGTTCCCAATTTTTAATGTAAAACGCATATGTTTACGGTCTATATCAGTGACAGCTTGTGCATCAGGATACTGGAGGGTCAATAAAGAATAAAAAAAAAAGTTAAAAAACTTGTTTAAATTTCAAATCAATCCTTATATCTTAGTAATTAACAAAATGGTCTACTGTTTGTATGTTTAATTATTGCTATTGTCAGCACTCGATGTGATCACATTAACATTTGATTTATAGAAGTTCGTTTCTCATCGTTGATCGTAGTCAGTGTGTGAGCGATGGATTTGATGATATGATTTTGCTGTTGTTCATTAGCCCCAACCACCAATTTTGACGACACAGTGTAGTGATGTTCAAATTAAGCGAGGGTTAGCCTTACTGCATATTCTTTAAAACAGATTCACACGAGTATTGCCTGAAACATACAAGATTATTTAACAGAATAACTAATTTTAACGATGTGTTTTGCACGCCTCTTTATCTTGAAAACAGAAACCCAAACAAAGATGACTTGGTTTTGAAAAATATATAACTTATTGATCTTTGTTTAATCTTTCTCTAAATGAATGCAACTTGTAGTTTTTAATAAATACTGACGTGATGAGAATTTACCTTCTGGGAGAAAATAATTGGTTATTTAAATTTTAGTAGATATTTTTCTATGTTTGTTTATTGTTTATATGCTTAATTCAATACTTCTTGAATATATCAGGGAAGTAATTTTTTGTAAAAACTTATGACGTCAAAACGTAAATTATGGACTTGTTACATAAATAGCTATTATGGATCGTGGCACATTTATTTTTGGTGCGTCATTGGCCAATTGACCTCATTGACAAGCCGCTACTGGTGTCTATTACTGTTTGATTCTTGTTTAGTTAAGTTTTTCTATATAGCTAGAGAACGATAAAGCTACAGAGAAATGGCTGCTGGGTAACGTATGAGCTGATGTTCATAGTTGCAATTCGATGAATTTTGTTAATTTTAATTGCAACCCTACCATATGTACCATATGGTACCTATATGTTTTTGTTTTTTAACAATCATGTTTTGAAAGTAACATCTATTCTTTATATTTCTTATTCGCACAATAAAGACAAAGTTCTTTTATGTCAACACGTCTCTATTTTTAAACCTCAATCATTTTTATAATTTTAACCGTTGATTATAAAAATACTTTAACCATTGATTATAAACAGCAATTCAGTGTTAATTCAGTTAATTATAAGATAATCCCAATTTACTGTATAAAGAGAGGTTAAACATATATGACACATAAATAATGATAATCCAAAAAATGTATACCAATACAACTTTGGATATCAGTAACGAACCCACTCAAATCATACACCATCTACCAACCACCTCTACGTCTACATCGGTAGTTTTACAATACATATTAGAATTAAGGATTCGATACTCTCGAAGGATTATGGTATAGACAGACCCAATACATAATGTTGCTAGTTAGAGTTTTTGTATATCAACGCCGGTTGATTAGATTTTGTCAAATACTTTTCAAGAATATGGATTTTTTTTCAAATTATAATATAATCAATGCGCTTATTACATAAATTTGTGATCGTGTTAGTTTTACATACTGGTTTTTTAAAAGATTTCTTTAATTACACTTGTGATAATGCATTACCAAATAATCATGCCAGGATGATAATCCTTATTAGTTTATACTATAGGAGCTGATTTCAATTTATTAACATAAAAATTATGATGATGATTATAATATGTATGGAAGATTAAAAGAGTGCGAAACGTTACCATATACTGGTTTTTTGTAGTTTGGTTCAAAATCTTCCCTTCCAATAAAAGGGTCCACCAATTATCATCCTGGCATAATTATTTGATAACTCCCACCAAAAGGAAAAACGAAATGCAACTTGTGTAATACGTTACCCAATTAATGGACAATGCAGGTTTTTTCAGTGAGTGTATTCAGCACCCTCTCTAGCTGAAAATTCGAAATTGTAAATTATAACAAAACGCATTTATTTTGAAAAATCTAAAAGAAGTTAAAATTGATAATCCTGTAGTGTCAATGGATATCCAGCTATTGGCTTTTGAGCAGATCTTTTTTTTACGTTTTCAATCAATCAAAAAGAAATGTATAAGATTGTGTAAAACAACAACAAAAAATTAAATATCATTTACCCAAAATTTCAATAATGTTATTGTAAACTCTTTTATTACCTATATTAAAAAATAAAATGAGAAAGTTTTTAAGAAATTTCGGGCTCATTCGCACAAATTACCATCTTCTTCCATTACAGGTACGATCCATCTTTAAATATTCTTAAGATTTAGGTCATTAAGTCTATTACATTATATTATTTATATTATCTGCCCAGCGTGTTGGTCGAGGTATATGAATTTTTCTAACAATTCTATGTTTTTTTTACTTCATCTGGTTTGTCTAATATTAAGATCACATCGTCTGCAAAACGAAAATGGCTGAGATACTCTTCATTTTTATGCCCCTGCCTTCCCAGTCGAGCTTCTTGAAAGCTCGACTCTAATGATGTAATGAAGAAATTTAGGGATACAGTATCTCCTTGCCTGACACTACTTTCAACTTTTACGAAATTGCTAGTAGGTATCATGCAGTAGTATTTTTGCTATTGCATTTTTGTAGATATTATATAGTTTCGTATAACGACTATCAATCAGGTTGTTGTTCAAGGCTTCTATTATGCTGTCCAGCTCTACAGAATGAAAGACTTTATGAAATTCTACAAACGCCATTAGTATGAGTCTATTGTATTCTGCAGTCCTCTCTTATAACACTCTTTTTTTTTTTGGTAATTTTCCTCCATTTTTATAGTTTCTATTACTATGCCATCTTCACCAAGTACTTTGTTTTGTTTCATTTCCTTATTGCCTAGTCTATTTTGTTGATGTGTATGTCGGGTATATCTTCTGAACCCTAGTCAAGTATTTTCTTCTTAATAGCTTTGTTCAAGTCTGTTTCTTCTCCTCGTGTTATTTCATTGTTGCTGTAGAATGTTTCTACAATCTGTATTAACTTTTCTCTATTAGATGATATCTTACCTCTAGCATTTTTTAGTTGTTTCGTGTTTTCCATTACTCCGTTTCCTTCTAAGGATTCTTAAACTTCCATTGTTTTCTATGGTTTCTTTTATGTAATCTGTTTTGAACTTCTTTATATCTTTTGGATCGCCTTATAGATTTTTTAAAGTTTTCATTTTGGCTTTCAGTGTTTTTGCCTTGTCTCATTTCTTTTCGTTTTTACATTAATTGTTTAGATGTCGTACCAAATTTTTGTTTTTTCCTGTTTTTGGGGCAGTGTTTTTGTTGATTTTTTGTAATGATTTCTGTTATTTTCTGGTTTAAGCTGTCCTTGTTTTCATCATTTGTAATTTTCTGTTCTACTTGCCTATCAACTTCATTTTTATCATTCGATATGTTTCTTGATCAGTGTATATTTATACCAGCGCTTTTACCATTTGATAGTCACTCCTTCTGGTACACTTGTTTAGAACTGTCACGTCCTTTACAATATTTTCCTTGTCCTTAATAAAATAATCAACTTCGTTTTGAGTTTTACTAAGTCCATCTCCTGCGTAGTTTTTTTTATAAAAAAAGCTGTTCATCTGGTATAAATTATATTGAAGTAGGAAGTTGAGTAGGGTCTCTCCTCTTTCGTTCCTTCCTGGTGTTTCGAAGTTTCTAGATGCTGATTCTTGCTTGATATTTTTTAGACGTGTTTTGACATGGAAATCTTTCCAAATTATGTTGTAGTAAGCAAGTTTGTCATTTAGAGCCACGCATATCTTGTCATAGAAGTTCAAGACCACATTTTAAAAATACTTTGGATCGTACAGGGTGCTCCAGAAACACGTACAATATCAAAGTTGGCTTATTTTCAATGGATCACCTTGTATTTTTTTTCTATTTTTGAATTGTACGCAAAAAAATAATGTATGTTCTTTAACATACCCCTATACCTACTTACTTCCGATTTGGAGATAAATCGATTTTACCTGATTTGCAGATCGTCCAAAAAAATGCAACAACTTCAAGGTAATAAAATTTCTTACATTATTTGTCGTTTTAGAGCTACAGAATAATTCGTTGGTAGTGCCCCACCCTGTAGTATCGTTTTTTGAGTTTTAGTAGTAGGTATGGTACTCTAGGGAATATGCCTTTTGTATGATTGTCGACAGATATGGAAAAGCAGTTGCTTAATGCGAATGCATTTACGTACGTGATCGTTAACACGAGTCGACGCTAGGTGTCGCAAAACTTATTGTTATTTGTATGTTTTTAATAATAATAAATACGAGTATGTAGTAAACAGTGGTAGTATATTTATATAAACACCAATAATTAAATTTGATACCACAACACAAAAAATTAAATAAACTAATTACTGTATACTGTCTATGGTAAATGCTAGTAAATCGGCAAACAACTACTACAGTGAGTTTTTTTTCATTAAAATTATACATGTTAAATATTGTTATTCTAGGAATATTATTATATTACAAATATATTACGAAATGTACACGACACTCAACGTGAACGTTTCCTTGAAAGAACTTATACTTATAATATAAATTAACTAGTAAATAAGAATACTAAACATACCACTATTACTTACGTAATTTATCATTCATGTCTTTTGTAAAAAAGTAAGTATCATTCTTATCTATTTTTTCAAACGATAAACCTTTAGGGGTCCACAAAATAAAATAAAAATAATTGGTTTGCGTTATTTGAAGTTGCCCTTACACTTGATAGTAATAATTATCATTACGTTTTAGAAAAAAAATATCAACTATAATAGCAAATTAACCATTTTTTTATCAATAGCCTCCATTGGCGTAAATTATCTTGCGTTATATGGGCATTTTATTTCTATTATTCCATCATCACCAATAAGTAAGTCAGGAGAAGAGAAATAATAAAAAAAACATTTTTACCTACAAATAAACCGCACTCCGTAATGGTTTGGCCGATAAACCCACTGAATTGTTGACGAGCTATAGATTCGCTGTCTTTTCCATAGTTAGTGGCTCGGTTTCCCAAAAAAGTAGAATGTAATATTCTATTGACAGTCTTCTGAGGATTTGTGTTGGCCTTCATTTTACACACCTTCCCGAAAATTGATGCGGTCAATCTATATCGTCATTCCTGTAGTGGATTAGGCCTGGTCTATTATCGCTAGTGATAATTTCAGAATTTTCTCATTTGTTTTTTTAAACTGAGTAAGAACATTTGCCTAATTTGTTTTAATTTTTTCGAATCGACCTCCAATGCATGAACGATAGAATCATACTCTTCATCAGGAGTTGTTTCACTTTTTGTGTTATGGCTTATGAATTAGTTCCTGATAATCTCCTTCACTATTTACAGAAATACCAGCCAAATTTACTCTCATGTCGTAACTTTCTTTTTTGGAAAAGTCTACACGTTTACCACCAATAAATTTAGCTAAAACTGAATTATGATTTTCGGCACTATTGTTTGTCATGTTTTTTATCAAACTCATTGCGTTATTGGTTAGTCTGTTTGCACATGACATAACGTCATTGAATAGTCCACAACTTCTCGGTGAAGAAATTAAATTTTGTTTGTTAGGTTTACGACCTTTGCAAAAATATTTTTTGCAAAAATCATGTTCACAAATATATGCCTAACAGTATTACTTATGCCTTATTTTAATACTTGCGCACCTTCAAAGTCAAAATTTTCTCTTCGTCTATATTTGATAGCACAATATATCGCACAACCTAGCAATGAAATATTTGTTTTCAAGGCATGTTTCAAAAGACGAGGGACTTCTTTCCCTTTAAAACTATAGGTTTTCTTTGTTAAATCTGTAAGGCGAGTTACATAGTTTCTAAGTAAATGATTGCTTGACTCTATCTTTTTTACCATTATTGACCCGTAGAATGTTTTTATAAACGCTAGAGTCTCCATCGCCTGCTAAAGAAGCATATGTAACTCCGTGCATTTGTATGCTGACTTTAAAGGCTTCTACAATGTTTAAAACATAAGTGAGGTTTTCAGAATCCTTCACAATCATAGCATAACACCTAAAACAAAGAGCTTTTCTCTTTTTGCCCCAACTGTAGATAGATTTCTTGTAATTCCGCCTTAACTTTATAATCAATGTGAGCGACATATTGGGCATATTCAGCGAAGAACACAGTTCCTGTAGTTGAGAAAAACCACATCCTATATAGCCACCTACTACAGCAGTTTTTTCACTTTTCACAAAATATTTTTCTAAACACATTTCACATTTAGGAAAATGTTGAAACAAAACAACACTTAATTTCTTTGTGTAATTTAACATGCTGAGCACTACAAAAAAATCTTGATGTTGAAAACGCATTGTCTGTTCTAAAAAATCTTGTGCGTTTATTATCCCATTTCGTGTGCTTGTGGTCTAAAAATGATATAATCTTATTATCCTTTTGTTTAAATACCTTTCTTCATTATCTTTTTGTCCCAACGGCGCCATCACCATTATCTTTGTTAATCGATGATTTGGGTGAATTTTGTATGAGTAATGGGGTCTGATGAGACGTATTAGGTTGTCAATCAAAATATATTCCTAGAGTATCGATAATACCCTGTGCGGTACATGGTTCTGGACATTCGGATACTGTACATTCTTGGGTATCACATTTAGTATTTTGACTTTTCGTTGAATGAACTTTCTAAAATATTTATGTACTAAGTTTAGAGGAAGATGTACCGGATGTAAAACTAAGACAGGTGGTCGGCCATATTCGAAATAGTATATTGTCTTACACGAGGAGAAAATCACAGTTTTCATGCGAGTGTGTTAGCTGCGCGAGGGTGGTAGCCCGACCGCTGATAATCACGAGCAATGAAACATGGTTTTATCCACAAGTAATACACTATAATTTTTCCACGACCAGTATGTAGTATCTATGAGTTTTATCAAAATTTAATTTAAGATTTAACTGTCAGTTTGGAAATTAAAAAAATATAGCTGTTTTCATGACTACCAAACATTTTTTTATTCTCAATAATGAACAATCATTATCAAGTTTACTTTTTTTATGTGAAGTGTAGACGTCGTTTTAACAGATTTTCAGGTTAGATAAATAAATGTCAGTTTAAAATCAAACGAGCAACCAATCAGCTTTTGCAACTATATTCAGTCAATTGGGGTATATATACCGTTACTAGTAACGAAATGATTTTCTGCAGACGTTTAGATATGACAAATTTTTTCTAGGTACGAAATGTAAAGTTTTCATAGTGGTCGTGGAAAAAGTATTTTTTACAACAATTTGCAGTAAACTGTTTTAGGGCTAAAGTGGTCATGAGAAGATACTCAAAAATATTTTAAATCCACTATAAAAATATAATTCACTCAAAAATTTACTTTATTAAAGAATATTGAAAATAATTGAACAAGTATCTTGCACCTAGTTACTAGAAATTTTAATTGGTTAATTTTTAAAGAAAATAATGTTCTTTATAAACGCGGTAATTTAATTAAATTTTGATAATAATTCAGGAAGCCAAAAGAGCACGTATCCTACATAGATTTTCTTATTTTTAAATATTTAAAACATATTACTGAAATATTTTTTTTAATTATAAAAACATTTGATTAATCTGTTTTTTTAGAATTATATCAATCACGTCAAAATAATTGTTTATAACAATATCTCCAAGAATATTAATTATACAAAAAAATTATGAAAAAAAATTTTGAAAATTTTATTATCTGTATCGTTTATTTAAACTATTTATTCGTAAAACGCATTTTTTAAAAGAGCTACAATAAATTGCTTAATATTTCGAAAACAGTTATTTAACTTTTTTTCTACAACGTATCGGTATTTTTCTTTTTCCACACTTTCTCTACTTTTATACAGGTACCTATAATAGTATCGAGGCGATGTGGAGTTTTTTCTGTAGTATTCTTCCAGCACTTACATTAAAATTTGCACCACTCACCAACATATGGCCTGTTTTTTTTTCTTAGTTCTAATGGTTCTAGAGTGTCTACACGAGATAGATATTCGTATACAGTCTGAGTAAAAAGTCTGGAACTAATTCAATAAAATGGAAATACTTGAATTTTATCAAAAAACTTCGAACACGTCAATTTTATTTTTTATTGTATCTACATATTTAATTGATACATATTTGTCGCATTTTGATATGGCATTAAAAAAATTGACGATGACGTCACAGTACAAAAAAGAAAAGATTCAACAAATATCAAGAAATATGTAGAGTAAAAAATAAAATTGACGTGTCCGAGGACTATCATGAGATTCAATTATTTTTATTTTACTGAATAAGTTATAGACTTTCTTCTCACACTGAATATGTGTACTAATACTACTTACAAACGTACTTACCTATTTAATTTTCCCATTTTCCGTTTGCTTTTCATACAGCGAGAAAGAGGTAATTTAGACTTCCATTTCGTATTTTAACTCAGCAATAATAAAAGAACAAGATTTAAATACGAACACGACAAAGTAGCACGATACTATACAGGATGCATCTAAATAACACCAAAAATTTTAATGGGTGGTTCTGTGAAAAAATTAAGGTGGTATAATATTTTTTGAAAAACCTTTTTTCCCTGTATATTAAGACACGAAACTGGGTAAATATTATTTGTCAATAAAATAACATATTTTGAAATTTTTTTAACCTTGAAGTGTGGTTAGAAAGGGTTGAAATAGTCAACCCCTAAAATATTTTTTCTTTTTTCTACAAGTTTTTAGAGAACATTATTTGATTGAAAATATTAATGCATATTTGAATTTAGAAATGACAGATTTATGCATTTTACATACGGTCATGCTAACGGTAATGCATTGCAATTATTATTTTTTTCTCGTAAATGCTTCAGTTTTCGAAAAAAACTTGTAGAGATAAGAAAGTTAGTAAATGAATTGAGATTTTTTGCCATGTTTTTAAAAGAAAAATTTTTATCGAAAAAAAAAAGTTGTAAGAAAAATATCTAAATTAATATATGCATACAGTGATAGAGGCAATGGTTCTAAAACAGCTTGAAGAATATCGAAACCATCATAGACCCTTAATCAAAAGGAAAAAAAATAATCTGGCTAAACAAATACCACTTCTGACGGTTGTGTGATACAGAGTGTATAATGGAATATTACTTACACTTAAAAATAGTTCCATTATACTTTTATGTATTGTCAATGATCTTGGGGGCCAATTTACCATCTTTGAGAGTTCAAATAATGAAAACATTACAAACAGAAACCTAATTGGAATTTATTTCTGTCACAATATGTTATAAATAATAAATGCAAACTACGTGATCTATTTCTAACACAAAATGTATATTTAGAGCAAATTCGAACTGTATTCAGAATTAGTTCAAAAACTAGTTTATAATGTTAGTCTTTGTAATTTTTCTTAAGTTTTGAAAAGTGCTATTAGGCTAAAACTAAATTTAAGTACTGTAATATTTCACATGAATAAATTAGAAGTGGTGCGTTCATAAGTTACAAAATCGCACACATTGCACATGAAGTTCTACCTTTATGCAATGCATTTAACACGAATTGTAATAAAATATTATTGCCACTTCCCGATTCCTGGTCGCTTCATCGTCCTCTACTACGTATTCCATTTACAAAACCGTAAAACTCAGAATGTTTTGTGCTATGCTACAACAGTGATCTAATTTTAAAACCTACTTAATCAATGTATATAAACTCTACAGAGGACCATTAGTTTCAATTGAAGTAATGTTGAGTGAAAAAATGTACTTAATGAATGTTGTGAAACTTTCTAACGGGTACTTTGATATCATTCACCTAATTAAATTCTAAAATGCAAATAGACTTTATCAAGGGTCATATTCTCACCCTCACCTAACGCTCCCCCAAAAATACTTAACGCGTGTAACTTTTTTTTCTAGACATTTAAGACATTACGATTACGCAGTGTTATCTCAACGTAATAGCTGTTTAAAATTAGTAAAAATATTAAAACATACGTTTATGTCGCCGAAACGATACATCACAACGAGCAATTCATAATGAGTACGTCCCTGAATGAAATGTCGGTTCCTGCATATGCATTGCATGGGAGAATGTGCATGTATAGAATGTATACGCCTGAAGCTATTGGCGTTGTATCATCGGACCCCAACTGACAGTACACTGACAGTTGCTTTGCACGATATTTTCATTGCACCTGTCTACTCCGTCAATTTTTTTACAACAAAATAAGAGCAAAGTTCATAAACAATATGGAGGTTATAAAAATTTCTTTCTTCTTCATTGTGTATAGGTACATACATCTAATAAAAATGGTTGTATTGTATCATAAAGCATGCGAAGAAAATATCTTCGGGGCCTCCTCGGTTTAACTAAAAAAAACGTTATCTAGGATTTCCGTAGTTATTAATTTAAGATTTCTTGTAATTATAATGGAAGACGAGTAATAAATTATGTTTGTGTAAGTGGTATACGTTCACTTGCATAACGTATGTCACATTGTATATCTACAAGAAATAGTTTGGGAATGGGAACAGTGCTAACTGTAACTATGCAAGTAGTTATTTCAAAATCGAAAAATAAATTAAACCTGAACATTAGAATAAGATTGAACATTAAATTTTAAGTTTATTTAGTTATAGCATGTGGAATATAATGATAGAAATATACACTGAAGATTCCTGCTGTTTCAGTATCTACACCTATGAATTTAAAAAAATTGAATACTACATCATTATACAAATGTTTTGCTTCAATAAAACAAATTGCAGCAATTCAAATCCATATTTAACAAAAATTCTTAGACTTTATGACTGCATTTTATTAAGTGTTACTTTTACGTCAATTGGCCAATGCTTGAAGATTGAAGTTTATTAGCGAATAAATAACTTAAAAAATAAATTTATTCATAAAGTCGAAAACGCGAAAACGGTGGTTTAATTTTTTTAAAATGTATGTTCATGATCTATCATATGAATTTTAGTACCAACATAATTAACATAATTTAAGTTTTTATTTATTTAATCGTATGGTACATATTGTATTGTGATGTAAGTGTTATGTATGGTGCCCCAGAACATCAGTATAAACCTGTATAGTGTGGTGACAAAACCGTGTGCAATTGTGGATTGGTTCGCCTTAGCAAAGCATTTGCTTCAAGGTTTAGAAAAACCACTAAACCTAAACATGCCTACCCTTACCCACCTTAGTATTCATATGTAATAATATTAATTAATGGACCGGTCCAAGCTTCATCCGTTAAATTATGAATGTTTACAAACCTTCCTTTAAACTTTGTTAATTGACAATCCTCTACAATATGTGTAACGGTCTCCGGATCGTTTCCACAGTCACAATTTGGATTAGAAATTGCACCCCATTTAAAGAACATAGAGTTGCATTTTGAATGGTCTGTTCTTATGCCATTTACTTTTGACCAAATTTACTTAAGTAATCTTGCAACCATATAGGACTTCGAGATTTAAGTCTTTTGGCAAGAGGGTTCTCAATGTCATTCCAAATTGGTAAGTTTTTGTTGAGTTGGCATTCATCCCATTCACGTTTTAACGCAGCTTTTCGTCGAATGTTTGATGGGGTAATATTACAAAAAACAGGAAGCCAATCGAGAGGAGTAAATTTAATGGTTCTACTAATTATACGCATAGTGCAATTCAACTGGGTATCAATTTCTTGTGTATGTTGAATAGTTTTAACCAGACAGGAGCACAATATTCTGCTGTAGAATAAACTAATATCAATGCAGCTGTACGAAATGTCTTTGCATCTGCTTCCCAAGTTGTTCCAGCTAATTTTTGAATGACATTATTTCTTGTTTTGATGTTTTGTTTCACTTTTTCTAAATGATCTTTGTAAATTAAAAATGTATCTAAAGTTACTCCCAGGTAAACTGAGTTAAAATTATGGTTTAACATTGTATTATTAAAGATAACATTAAGTTTTCTACTTTTTTCCCTATTACTTAAATGAAAACAAGAACCTCTGTCTTTTTAAGATTGAGGATAATCGCCATTTCGTGAAATAAGTTTCCATAATAGCCAAATCATCAGATAGCTTTCTTTCAATTTCGAAAAACTCCGAATGTTGAAATGAAATTGCCATATCATCGGCGTAAACGAATTTTCGACATTGTAAAAAAGAAGATCAGAAATAGATACATTAAAAAGAATATGTGCAAGAACCGATTCCTGTGGAAGACCAATATTTAATAATCTAAATTTACTGCTTTTATCTCCAACAAAAACTCTAAACTTCCGATTAAGGACTGAGGGCGAAAAACATTAACATTGAAAAACTTGCATAACTTTTAAACCGCTAAATAAATTTTCAAAAAAATTTAGTTTTGGATAGGTTATTTATTATATAAAAATTAAGAAAAACCAAAAACCAATCAGACTTATCGTCATAAAAAATTTTGAGCTTGTCGGGAATGGTCTCCATCATGGCTTTTATGATAGTGCTCGACACTTTCTTGGTCGCTACGGTCCACATTTTCTAAAACTTTCAATCGATTTTGTAGCCTTTTTTGTCTGCTTCAAGCTTCTTTTCACCAAAGCCCAGTACCGCTCAATTGGGCGAAGCCAGGGCAATTTGGTGGGTTAGCCTCTCTGGGTACAAAATCGACATGATTCTCTTCGTACCATTTTTTTGACTGCTTACTGTAATGGCACGAAGCTAAATCAGGCCAAAAAAATGTGGATACCTTATGTTTACTCAGCAATCTTTTTTGGAGACACTCCTTTAGTGTAAATATCGGAGTTCATTGTTCCATTTGTTATGAAAGATTGGCTTCTTTCACCGCAGCTACAAATCGCCTGCCACGAGATATTTTTTGGAAACTTGGACTTTATTTTAGTTCTAAACTTCTTAGGAACATTTCTTCGTCCACAGGAAACATAAAACACCTGACCAGGTAGTTGAGAAAAATCGGCGAGGACGTAAGTCTCATCGTCCATCACGCAACATTGACGTTTTTGGAAAAAATCTGCTCTCAACTTTCTGGCTCGTTTCTTGGTTTCAATGTTTTTTCTCCGCATTACGATCTGGAGTTGTTTGAACTTTGTAGGACTTAAATCCACTCTATTTTTTTAATTTTTCGAATTGTCTTTTCCGACAAGTCGACTTTTGCAGCTAATTTCCGGTTCGATATCAGCGGATTCTTAACCATCGCAGATATTGCCTTTTGCACCTTTTTTGGTGAATGAAAACCCTCTAGTCGTCCACTTCCTGGTTTCCGTGTTATGGTAAAGTCTTCCTTGTACCGCTTGATGACTTTTGCTGCCACTTGCCTGCAAACTTTGCCTCCTTTGCAATGCGAACGACTGACCATTGTGGATTCTCAACAAATTTTTTAATTATTAATCTATGTACTTCCACTACTTTTGCCATTGTGAACACAATTTGACTCAAATAAAAATAAAAATTTGACGACATATTCTGACAACTATTTCAAAGCCTACTATATCAAAATTTTGTAAAAAATTTATATGGTATAAAAGTTATGCAAGTTTTTCAATGTTAATGTTTTTTCGCTCTCAGTCCTTAGACAACATATTTTCAATAAAAGAAATAATTTTGAAACAAGGAATTACGTCAAACAATTTAAAAAGTAAATCTTCTTTCCACACGATATCATATGCAGCTGTTAAATCTAAAAAGACAACTCCTTAAGTTTCTTCTGAAATCCAGCTTCGATATGCGTTGTTAATGCCAATACTTCATCACAACAGCTTCTACCGGATCGAAATTCTGTTTGTTCAATTGGTAATTTAATAATAGTTTAATAATCTACTATCAATTCAAAAATTTAGAATTTAAGTTACAAAGAATAAAAAAAAGATAAATGAAGATAAAGAATGTGTATAATTTTTAGTGATATTAAAACAAGTTTGTATGAGAAATGCGAATCTAAATGAGTAATTGGCCCAAAATGTGGTTAAATTTACTTCAAACTGACAGAAATTGACAAAATGTCTGATCACAGACCTACGTTATTGGGTTTTTTATTTCGACTTTCATAAAATCTCCCATATTTTTTTTACTGCAATAAAAATATGAAATAAGTGTATAATGATACTTTAATTTAGCATTCTATAAAGTATAAACTGAAATTGTTTGCAGGCTAATTAGCAATAATTATTACTAACTTAATCACAAAATTTATTTTCATTTTAATTTTGAATTATTCTTTCAACATTGCTAGAAGATCTGTATTAAAAGTACTAAATAGAAAGTACCACTTTTTTGAAAATAACTTTATTGTATGAAATTTAAAATATAAGTTTATCATTTTTAAGATTTGCATTACCTAAATTAATTTCTAATAAGTATTAATTATGAATGATAATGGACATGTATGATCAAGTTACAACAAGCAGGAACATCAGAGCATTTCCTCGCGAGAGTAGGCGTACACCAGGAAAGTGTACTCAGCCCACTTCTTTTTAATCTAGTGATAAACTACCTACCTGCTGACATCATGGATAAGATTCTACTTAGTCTACTATTTGCCGATGATGGAGCATTAGCAAGTGAGTGTGTCGTGAAGATACAGGAATATTTCAATCGTTGGTTAAAGATACTAGAAGACAATGGACTAAGGATAAGTAGAGAGAAAACAGAGTATCTGTTCCTCCCATTTAGCGACATTCATGCACCCTGTCCAGATATCATGATCAATGGAAATGTAGTAATGACCAAATGTTCAAGCTTCAAGTATCTAGGCTCAATAGTTTCAAAGGATGCAAGTTGCGATGAAGATGTAAACCACAGAATAAGCATTACCTGGTTAAAGTGGCAAGAAAACTCGTCTATACTTTGCGATAGAAGAATGCCACCCAATCTGAAGGGAAAAATTTACACAACAGTAATCAGACTCGCCTTTACGTACGCTGACAAAAGCTGGACAATGTATGAAAAGTTCAACCGAGCCCTCACAACTGCTGAGATGAAGATGTGCCGCATATCCCTTGATGTTACAAAGTTAGACCACATAAGAAGCGAAAAGTTCAGAGGAACCTTACACGTGAAGGAATCTCTAGTCGAGAAAATGGACCATGAACGTAGTTCTTGATTTGAAAAGGTTTACAACTCACAATGCAGACGGTGATAAGGAATCCAGTAGCAGCTGTTAACAAAAGAGGAAGACCAAGAAACAGTTGGATAAAGCAGATGAATGAGCAACAAATGGTTTATTAGACGCCGAATGACAGGAGAGGCAAAACTCTAGAATGACGCTGCGATCCATGACGGAAAACAATTAATTAAAATTTGCTGACCCTAGAGGTTTTTTACTAACAAAACTAGGAATATTTTTTGTGATATTAGTCATTATGAAGAATAAAGCAAGGAAGAAGAGAGAGTCTTTTTTAATTGCTAAACAACTACTCCATTGTCTGTAACTAATGTGTTGGTTGGCCGACCTACTCATTATTTAATTTTAGGTAAACTGAAATTTTTTTAGGAACTTGCTCCAATTATGACCAAAAGATTGTTTCATGTAAAAATTTATTAATTCCTGCAGCTGACGAGAGGTTTGATTGTTTAACCAGGTAAGTCAGAGTTTGTTTTCTTAAGTAGGCTTGCACTTTGCTTACTGTGAAATATCAATTTTTACTTGAATATTTTAGATCTTACGCAACATTAAATAAGTATGCTTGTTGTATCTATTTAGTTAGGTATGTAGTTAGGTTTAGTTAGTTTAAGGTAGTATGCATGTTAGGATTAATTAGGTAAGATAGTTTTTATTAGGATATTTAATCAGAAACTCAACTCTTTTCTTACCTTCAGATTCCAATAATTTTATAATTCATCAATTTTAATTCATTATTGAAAGTTAAATTCCTTTTATTAAATGTGAAACAATTGAAATGGTTAAGATGTTAATGTTAGTGAATGATTGTGAATATAATAGTATGCAAACTTTGCCAGAAAGTTTTATTGCTGTGTCAAATAAAATTCACCTTGACCTGCGTCTCAGATCTCCATACAGTAATGAAACTGTTCCAAATCCCGGTACATTACTAGTTTCGACAAGGTCAATAGAACTTGTCTTCTTGAGATTGTTTAAAAATACGAAATATAAAGTGGTAGTTCGTAAGATGGTACACTTGACTAAAAATTATATAAAGTTTATTTCGATATTCTATATTATATCGGTGACATCAAAGTGTATGCATTGATCTTTTTCAAATACTTAGGAAAATGAATATCAAAACATGATTGTTCTTACAAAAACGATTAAATGGTAAAGTTGGAAGAATATCCATCTAGGCGAAGCGACGTGCTATTTCACGATATTATTTTAAATAAAACGCACTATATATTATATTTAGCAATTCTTTGACAAACTTTGTATCAAGTCTCATATTATCAATTTTATTAGAAAGAAAGTTCGAAATACTATTTAGGGTAAATCTAATAGGAACACGGTATTTCAATTAACTATTAAAACTTCTTCTACCAAACGTCTTCATCCACATTCATTTTTCCGAATGTGTTTGTAGCTTTTACCTTTTAACATCACGGCAGTTCTGACAGGTAGAAATTTGATATCGTCAAATGGGTTCAATTAAATATTAAAGTTCTTGAAGTACATTTTGGAAGTTGTTTTTTCCATCTCTCTTTTTTTATTATAAACCTAGTTTTTTAAAAAAAACTTATAAACATTTTTTGATTGGCGCAGATTTTTTGAAGTTTGTAATCCTTTTCGTTGCGAAATATTTAAATCTGTGACAAGACTGATGTTTATGACCGTTTCTGGGTTGAGAGGGAGGGAATATTACATCGTTTTGTCTTTAATTGTTTAGAGTCGTCTAATCTAAATTATAAAATTGAGAGCCTTGAGAAAGATTTTCGGCTTCCAGATCTGTCTCCTACAAAAAAAGCCTCGGTTTTCAAGTTTTTAGGGAATCTAATCATTTAGTTTGTTTCTCCTTTTAGTTTTTTTGCATATAGTATTATAGGTTAACCATCACAATAAATATAAAATAAAATAAAAGCTAAATTCTCACTCTTAGGATCTTGGCGCATCACTAGACTTGTGCGATTTAAATGCAGTACTTTCCAGCTCTAGAGATAGAAAATTTTTCTCACGTTGTTGCAAAATATAGCACTGTTATCAATGTTACAGTTTCGTCATGCAAATAATAGTTATTTGTATCTTAAAATATTTATTTTAAACATTTGATCGTGAAGAAAGTATAATCTGTTACACGGTAAGAATAAAAAATCGATAGGGATGTCTCACCGTGCTTCGGCTCACACTCGACTCCTTCGGCTCGAATTTTTTTCTTTTGCCCGATAATATACTATTCTTATTCAATCAACCTTACTTATAAAAGATCGCTAAAACTATTTTGTGTACACTACTGCCATGTAATTTTTAATCTCAAACTCGGCCAAACAAGATACACTTTTTGGCCTTGATACAAAAATAACTCTTATTCTATACTTTCCAATTTTTTACGATTTCTCACACATCACTCACAAAAAAAATTTCCCCTTTTGAGGTTTCAATTAATAGTTGGTAGATATTTAGAAACTGACCTAAATGTATTTCTCTTCAATAAATAAAAATAAAACGGTAGCAGTGAAAAGTCAGACGTTCTTGAAAATTGCTTTTAGTTAGTAGCTACTATTTATAAATAAAAGTTTATTTTGCTAAAACTGAATAGAATAACAAAATATGTATCAAGGATGGGGTTATTTTTAAGAAAAAAGATTTTTTATTAATTGTAACTCGTTGTAATTTTCTGGCAGTGTTGAAGTCGTGTAATGTTTATGACATTTACACAAACCTGTAAAATTCTTCTAATTTGTTAGAAATCAAAATAGTTTGATTGTTCGTTCTCATTGGTAATAAAATTAAATCTTATATCTAAATTCCAAGAATAAATAATGTTTAAGTTTCTGATGTAAAATACTTCATAATGTGTTTCAGCGTTTCTAATGTCTCACATTTAAAAACAAGCGTTTACCGTAGAACTCCACCATCGTCCCGATACTAATAAACGTCAAAGAACGTATCGAAAGTATGGCTACGTTGTAAAAACATGAAATAATGTGTAAAATTAATAAATATTTTTGTAAATATTGTAATGTTTTGAAAATCTATGTAGGTTAACGGCAATTTTGGCTTGATTAGATTAACCCCAAAATGTTAGATCTGCACTATTATATATAAGATTCATATGCAGACGACGCCACCTTATTTTAAATGTGGAAAAAATGGTGGAAAAAATCACATTTATGAAGAACATGTGCACCGCGAAGCAATTTGTAAAGTCGTATTAAACATTTCACTATTAGCCTACAATAGTTAAATGTATCTAACTGGTAAGCCGTTATACGAACGCTACTACTACGTCAGTACCTACGTCGCGTCGGGACAAAGCAAGGTATCACGCTTCCAAGTTTGAGTTGAAAATTCCCACTCTTACAAAGAGCACATGTGCAAAGTTTCATAAAAATCGGACGAGTGGTTTTCTTGATATTACATACGGACAGTCAGCCGGCTGACCGTCGGACAGAATTTTTTTTTGCTTCATTACAACGTACTAACTCTAATTAGTTGGAAAAATTGGAAAAAAATCATTAATTTTATGTATAAAAAAATAGCAAATGTGTAAAAAAATACTATGAATCATCATAACTTAATATTAAATAGATGTATCTAAAAACAAATCTAATCAAATTGTAAACCAACATTTAGACAATACCTCTGTCAAATTTCCCCACTATTTCTTGAAAAATGTGATTGCTATATACAATAAATCCATAATAAGCCGCATTTTCAACAGATCAGTGGAAGATACGCCATCCTCGATCATAAACTGTAGGCTTCGCTATAAACAGTGTTGTAAACTGTTTATTTACACATTACATCCTAGATTACACACGCAAAAAAGCTCTTGTTCAGCAAGCGACACAGAGTTCAGCATTATTTGTTATTTTGATAGTGTTCGAGCAAATCATACCGGAGTTCTAATTTTGCTTGTGAACTGTTGGTGTTATTACCATAATTTTTTGGAAAAATAAGAGTAATAATGTCACCATTAGCAATTAATAGAAGCCCAAAAATATTATTCCAGATCAAAATATTATGCGATTGGACACTCCAGTAATTTCTGCTACATATTGGGTTAGTTAAACAAAAATATACATTTTTCAAAATTATTAAAACCAGCCAATAGTTTATTTCATGTATTTGGATCTCTACAAAGTGTGATAAATATTTTTGTAAGGGACACACTAAAGACGGAAACCATATCTCTGATCTGATTTAAAATGTTATCCATAATTATTTTCCCGCATAAATGGATTTTTTTTCTTTATAATCATAGCCGCAGCCTAATAGGTATTAAGTTGTGAAAGTAATTCAATTCTATTATTGCCAAATTTGTGGAGGAAAGATACTTCTCAAAGACTTTGTTATGAAAAAAATTAAAAATATAAAGTTTTATAAGTAATGGATTGTTTTACCGTAGAAATTGTCCACGGATCCTTCTAATTGGAGGACGGATAGAAAAAAACTGCCTTTTTAGTATATGGCGACGTTTCGCATCGAAAATCGTGCTCCATCAGGCTACTATTTATTGTGAAGTCAAAAAAAAAAACAAATAGGTACTTTTAAAACTATGTTAAACAATAAATCAGTCACAATAAATCACAGTCAAAAATTATTACATCGGTACAGAATTATAATAAGTTAATAAATTAAAGTTATTTATTAAAATATAACATTAAGTTTTCGAAAAAGTAAACTTAAAAAAATTAAAATAAGCGTTTACCGCAGAACTCCACATTACCCCGATAAGCGAAAATTGCGTTTTAGAAAAAAATGGTTTAAACAAAAACTATAGACATTAGAATTTCCAACAACTTTTCTCCCTCGACTTTTTTTGTAAAATTGATATTGTTACAATAATTAGTATCACGTGATTGTTATATCTCAGTAATTAATTATCGAATCAAACAATACTTTAAACAAAAGTTGTGTATAATTAAATTATAAACAACTATTATTTGAAACAGAAATATATTCATGTTAATCTACACAGTTTTTCGAATTTTTAATATATTTAGAAAAATATTCATTTGACACATTTTGTTTCAAATAAAAGTTGTTATATTATATATTTTAACTATTAAAAATTTTAAACTAAACTCCTGTAAACAAAATTGATTTACCTCCATAAATATAAAATATTCTATTCTAAATAAAAAGAGATTATTGCTCCACCATTTTTTTTATTCTGCATGTTTGCAGTAGTACTGCGGTAGCGTCAAACAATACCATATACCTTTAATTACTTGCCCAATTACAACCGTACCTTCTACGAATTTTGGGATAGCTTCTTGTTATGTGTTGTTGTTATAGACTAAAAAAAGTTTGATTAGATATAATTACAAAAGTACATACTGTAATTATCGAGTTAGAGGTTCATTTTGCTTGGATGAATGTAACATGTAGCATTAACATTTGTAAACGTTTTCACCAACAAACAAAAAATTATGTATTCAATGTAATGTACTGCACTAACATTTGTACCGTTATCATGAATTAAATATTTTTTACATCAAGTGGCAGCTTCCGCTTGTGTAATTTCCTACTCAAGGACAGTGCTACGGTTGTTTTTTTATTAAGAGAAATGAACAAAATCTGTTTCTTCATTGTATACAGCAACTAAAACATACGCTTTTTATTTTACCGAGAAACTACATGACCAAATATTATGTAAAAATGATTCATACGCTAGCACAAGCGGTTTCTTTGTGAATAAAAGCAACAGGAAATGGTATTCGTGTTTTTAAATTCCAATGATTCAATAATGAACCTTTTGTCGAATGTGTGCGCAGATTTGAAAGATTTTTTTAAACGTTACCGTTGCGTTGCTTTAAGTCAAAATTAAGTATGAATTGTAAATTTCCGTCTCAATATTTTAAATATTTTACTTTGTCTGAAATCAATTTGATTATTTAAATTAAATGATTTTGTTCTAATTTGTGGGATATTAGAGATTAAAATTGCCCAGTTATTTATATTAGCAATCACATTTATTATAAAGAGTGTGTTACGATTATTAGTATAGCAGTAACAAAATATTCACAAGGTAATTTTTGATAAATTACTAAAAAGTTATAGATACATATATTAACTTTTAACTGACTACAATTAACCTAAATATACTATACTTTAAGCACGAGATGTCGCACCAAACGATAAAGAACGATAAATTTGCATTCTGCATGACGTAACGTATGTTAGTAGTCTTACCAAACGAATAGAGCACTTTCATATTTAGGTTACATTGGGCTCTGCCAAATCAATCATTTTTTAACCGCTAGGTTTAATGGAAAGGTCCTTACTAAAAACCGTTGATCAATATGAAGAATAAACTGGTTTAGACGCCCCTGACAAAGCAATTTCTCGAATATAAATACTATTCTTTCTACAAAATCAGAATGAAATAATAAAAAGTTGGAATAATAAAATAATTAAAAAAAAAACAAATATGTTTCAAATACGTCCAAACATTTCATTGTTGATGTTAACGTTAGTGAAAATGACCATATTAAATCGGTAATACAGATTTCCATCAATTTTAATGCCACAATTTAAACGTGCACACTTTGACAACAATACTAAAAAGTCTACTTTTATATGTATAAGTAGAAAAAAGAATTACAGACGAGAGCAAGTCTCTGTCCAAGGAGTAGAATGTCATCCCGTATAGTTATGTTATCAAGAAAATCATCGACTCCATGAAATATCACTGTGTGGTTATCGAGCAATTAATTCTTCTCACACACACACACACATTATTGTGTTTCCGATAGTCCGTTCCAAAATACCTATTTTGTGTGCTTTAAATTTTTACATACGACTAATTATGGGTTGGAGTTATAGTATACCTTTATTTTATTTTTCGCGTATAGTATTCAATAACAGATCTATTCCAAAAAAAAGTTAGGGGCTAGACATCACTTGTCTGAATACTTATGAGAGATGCTGTAAGTGCAATTAAAGTAATTTTCCTTTTATACTAACTGCACTTTAATTGCATAAAAATCATAACTTTTTTCTTTGAAACACTAAAATTTATACAATAATACAATAAAAGCATAAATATAACAAATATTAACTATTTACTTTAAAGTAATATAAATGATTACATTTTAAATGAAGAAAGTATATTGCAAACCAGTGAAGTATTGCCAACTTAACATATAAGTAAAGTTACTTTAATTTACATTATGGTAACAGAAAGTTTTCAATGTTATATTGGCTGTAATAAATTACTAAGTTTGACGTCATCTTATTCCTAACGTAAACTGACTATAGTTGCTCATCATTATTTTTAATGGTTTTTAATTGGGTCAAAAAAATTATGATTTAATTTAACGTTTTATTATGAATTATGACTGTATCATTTAAATTAATATTCGCCATTGCTCCATTGAAATAGTAAAATTTAAATCGACAAAACTTGTTGTCCCACATATTTGTCACTTCATATATGCCAATAAAAAACTTTATTTACTTAACGCCGTGGTTTTAGTAAAGGAAAAAACCAAGATGTTAGGCAAATGACATCTAACTATTTGCTTTGTTAACGAACACTGTTGATGCTTTTATCAAATAATTTCAGAAATTGTGAATAATTGCACATTTTGTATTGTTAATAATGTGATACACACTACTATTTATTTATGGCTTTATGTTGCACCTTAAAAAACATTTTTGCCCAAATTAACTCATGACATCTGTCAAGAACAACTCAATCTATACAGGGTGTGTCTCGACGATAGCATGTTAGACGAATAATTGAGAAGAAAAACCGATTCAGCTGAAAACTTGTAACTCTATACAAATGGACATGGGCTACTTATTGAACATATTTTCATGGTAGTGGCACTTTCGGTTATACCGGAAGTGGATACCAACTTTGTTATTTTAAATAAAATGCCTCCATTTTTAATTTTATTTTCGGTTTCCGCATAAAATTTTACGTCTTCTACTACTAGGTTTGCAGTACCTATCTCTTACCATTATTAAGGAAAATAATAATTTTATATGTTAGCAACGAAAATTTGAATTCACTAAAAATAATATTTCATGAACCATAAAAAGCAGATAAGCAAAACTTGTACAACGGTTAGACATGGAATTCAATAATTTCCAACTTTTTATAAAATGTGTAAAATCGAAGCTCATACACAAAAGACGTTCGTCAGTTGTAAAAATTTTTAAAACTTCAGGGTATTTTTCAAAAAATGTATTTAATTTAAATACTGAAAATTTGGCGTCGAAACAGGTCGTCTATATCGTGACGTCAATGTTCGTATAATGGGTTGTTTAATTTGTATGCAATTATTTTTTCAAGTAATAAATTAATAGTGTTTTACATAAACAAATTACCATTTATATTTGATTTGTACGAGCATTGACGTCACGATCAATGCCAATGCGTTTAAAAAATGATTTTAAAAGATAGTGTTTTGGAAATTTTTAAAATGAAAATATTTAATACTGAGCACATTATATATTTTTTGTAGTAATAGGGTTTCCTTTCACGTTTATGACTTAACAATAAATTAAATTAAATTATTAAATATAAATTTTATGAAAACACCCAATTGAATAATGTATTCAGTATTAGACATTTTGAAATTTATTTCTAGGGGAGGTCTGGCAGTATCTGCAGTGAATTATTTTATATTCTCATTCGATGCAGAATTTAATTACCTATCCGTTGATATATTATGTTCCTATACCTAAACTGAATAATTTTGTGTTATCTTCTTTTTATAATTTTCTTGGGAGATAATTAATAGTGTGCTTTGTAATCTGTTTTAGCCAAAATATTGAAGGTATCATACGGCAGTCAGCAAAACAGATTGGAAAGCACACTATTAATGTATTACATCATCTCCAGAAAAGTAGAAAAAACACGATAGAAAAGAAAGTAGAAAAAAGCAGAACATTAAAATCATTCAGTTGAGGTATAGGAACAATATCAGCGGATAGGTAATTAAATTCTGCATCGAATGAGAATATAAAATAATTCACTTGCAGTTAAAAAAAATGTCTAATACTGAAAACATAGTCCAATACCATGTCTAACCGATGTACAACTTTAGCTTATCTACCTTTTATGTTTCATGAAATATTAATTTTTCAGTAGATTCAAACTTTCGTTGCTAAGGACTGAATTTTTTTTCTTAATAATGGTAAGAGATCGGTACGCCGAACCTGATAAAAGAAGACGTAAAATTTTACGCGGAAACCAAAAATAAAATAAAATATTGTATTTAAGATAACAAAGTTGGTTTCCACTTCCGGTCTGCCATGAAAATATTTTTAGTAAGTAAACCATGCCCATTTGTATAAAGTTACAAGTTTTCAGCAGAATCGGTCTTTTTGTTCTCATTAATCGTCTAACATGCTATCGTCGAGACACACCCTGTAAAGTTATTTACACAAAACAAAATATTGCAATAAATATTACAGTATAATGTAAATACTAGGGCAACCATAATTTTATTCGTCAGATCTTTATTAAACTTATTGCCAATATAGCATTTTGAAATTCCAAAATAATTTTCAAGCACTCGTCTTAAAAAGAGGCAACTTGAGTGCTCATTTGAGGTCGTAAAGTAACACTTGATCTGTCAATACTTAAATATATCACAAATCTAGAAAGAGCATATTTGCTAATAATTATGCACACAAGATTTGTTGTAGGAAAAATTTTTTAGTTAATCAAATCCAAGGTGACAAATTGTCAAGTTATTTAATAATAGCATAACGACTATAAAAACTATTTTGCAGAGCTAGACCAGCACAAATGGCTGTTTCTGTTTGCTTAAAGTAGTCCGGTCGGAAGTAATGTTACGGTGGAAAGGTTTCTTATAAGCTTAAATAGGATTGATTTTGCGAGTCACCGGAAGTGGAAAACTGTGTGCTTATTTTCGGGTAAAGGTAATGGGAAAAACTGTTCAATTGAATGCTAATTTCAATAACTTCAATATTATGTAGACCAATGAATATATTGCGGGACTAAATTCGAAGAAAATTGAGAAGAAACACAGATAGTTTATGCCAAGCTGCCATGACATAAAAATTGCTGCCGTAATTCGGGAGAAAGAGAAAGCCGAGAATAGTCGAACGCGTCTGTAAATAGTTAAGTTCTCATCTGAATATTTTCATATTAATAGATGGTTTTGTATAACCTACTTTATTAGTAGACAATAAATCATTGTTTATTTTGAATGTCTTTTCTGATCTCTATTTTTTTGATATACAAGGATTTTACTATCACTCACTATATTCAAAATGTTTGTTATTAGTCTGGATTGAACAAAAATAATACTTGACACTATTATCTATGACTTGACACTGACACAGCTTGAACAGACAGCTTAAATAGGCGTTAGCTTTAAGTTAATCTTTTTCCTTTTTGTTTTCTTCGTTAGCAGTCAAAAAACGCTTTTGCTGTATTCATATACTTTTTGAAAGATCACAGTCGGGCTGTGTACCAAACTGTAATTATAGAACTTCATGAAGGTGGGTATTTAGTAGGTATGTTTATTTGTCGTGAAAACAATTTAAATGTGTAGATTCGCCATACCCTCTGTTGAAAGTGTTCGTCAAATTTAGATCCAAAGAATACAAAATGAAAAATTATTAGTAGGACAAGATAATTTTACAACACCATCCAATAAATAAAATTCATTTTGCCGATGTTTGCATGGAAGCTACAGGGAGTTTCTGAAACTTTTCTTTACCAACGTGCCGACAACGATCTTGCGAATTTTAAAAATGAATTTCCTGCCTTTTCATGATGCTAATTTTCTCATGCCTCTAAAATGTAATGCCTATAATTCACAACTGGCTTTATCGAAAACAAGTTGCAAATTCTAATAAATTTTTAAAAAATTGAATTTAGAGAGTAAATTTGTATAATAATTACAGAATACTTCTCTTATAAAGGACCATCATACTGTGTATGTTGAACTAACTTTCCACTCTTCCTTATCTCTGTTGTAGACTTACGTTCAACCTCTACCCTACCACCTGATGAGCCTCAAATAAGGCAAAATACGTATATGTACGTGCCGTTTGTAATTCTGCAATTATTACTGGCTACTGTTTTATTCGGTTGGCAGGAATTTAATATATTGCGTTAAAAATGCGCTTAGTTTTTTTTTGGCCTTCACAGCCGGAATCTTACATACTACAGGTTTGTACAAATTATTTATTTTGTTTAATAATTTATTTATACAAAACGAGACCCTTAAAAATCTTGGGTGAGTCGCGGCACTAATTGTTATTTACGAACCAAAGTTCAGAAAGAAGAAAGGTGAGATTTTCTTCTTGGTGAAGGTGGAAAAACAAAAACAAGTGAAATAGCCGATGCTTCCCTACACTGATGAGCCTCATATAAGGCGTAAGACGTATATGTAGGTGCTGTTCGTTATTCTGCAATTGTCACTAGCTACTATTTGAGTTGTTTTTGTTTTTTTATCTGCACCAAGAGCAGATCCTACACCAAATTCTAAATTAAAAAAAAGCACTTTAGTACAAGTACAGTACTTTTTGAAAGAGCAAATATTCTGTTAATAAACAGAAACAACTATTTTACATTTATATCAAAGTTTAATATAGTTACCATGACAAAAGCGTAGGTCTAAATTCAAATATTTTGCTATCTTACAAGGTATCTCAACGATTGTATTTTTGCCCCATGATAACGTATGAAAAAACGAATTAG